>VXBW01000360.1:133422-151858 GCA_013400375.1 Thinocorus orbignyianus | reverse complement strand
AAAAAGAAAGAAAGAAATACGCATTTGCTAAACCAGGCTCTTTTATTCTTGTTTCAAACCTTCCATTAACTATTACAGTGGTTTGGTGGTATGACAACTGAAGCCAGGATACAGGTGAACATGAAGATCACCATTAGCTGATGATGCCCCACATCCATGAAATGTAGGGGGCTGGTTCTCCTTTAAAATTTCCATTTCATGGAGTGACAGGATGCACAGGTTGGACTGGAAGTGGTCCCGGGTTTGAAGGGTCAGGTTTGCTGTGATATTTATTTCCCTGCTGACAGTGATGGAGGGAGGGCTGCAGTGAGGTGTTGGAGTGTCCCCTGGCACAAAAATTTGATGCCCAATTAGGTTTAGAAATAATGACAAAGAGTTGATGCCCAATTAGGTTTAGATAAAGCTCTTCTCTGTAAACCTCAATTACCTGTGATGCCTTATGACATTCAGCGTTTACAAAGTATAATTACACAATAGTGTCTGACATTTAATGTCTATGGATAATTTAAAAGACTTCTACTTCAAAAGGGCTGCTCATGAGCAACAGTAATCACTTCAATTAGCTTGGCACCATTACAATGTAACAAGACCATTTGACTGCCTATTAGAACCAGCCAAGCTCTTCAAGTGTGTTAATTTAGCAGTCATTGCTAATTTCTGGGCTTTGCTGCATTTGCATAGGAAAACATAGCCCTGTTAGCCAGAAAGGGAGTTTCATTCCTGCAGCAACTTCCTATTCTTAGTGAGGTTTCTATGGTGTTGCTGTTTTCAGTCAGAAATGTATTTCAAAAAGTGAACCATTGAGAGAAAGGAGGTGTTGTTTTTCATAATCTAGGTCCAAATTATTAATATAGTTTTCAAACGTTTTTTAGAGCTGCTCGAGATCCCTAGGATATAAATAAAAAAATAAGTAAATATTCACTATCCCTACCACGTCTCCTTTATGCAGTATTCAAGAATTTGTCCTGAGAGACTATCAGGTATTTTCAGGTTTTCCCTGGATCTCATTGAACTTTCTGTAAAAATTATTGGCAAGTCAAGGTCCTCACCATGTGTTATGGGAACCAGGAATAGATACAGGATTACAACACCACAAATGTTTCTTTCTTTTTAACCACTTAATATGTGGTAGAATAATCTGCAGAAGCAGAAAACCTCTTTAAAGTGAAAGAGCTCTCCAGATATATCAGCTTAGTAACTCCCTTTAAACTACCGAGACTGATCAGAGGACAAAAGTGGAAAGAAAAGTCACAGTTATTTGTGCCTCTACCTGAGAGCAGGTAGACTAGGATGACTGTTGGCAGCCAATATGAGCTAAAGGTTCAAATCCTATAAGGCAATACTTCCCCCCTCCCCTTGTCCCTCCTGCCAAAAATAAATAAATAAAATTAAAGAAAAAGAATCTCAAGATAAAAACAAGATCAGGGCTATCCCTCCTCATGAACAGTCTCAGCACAGATGCTGCAATGCACATGAATATAAATTGAAAAAGCCATTTATTACTTGAAAGACTTCAGCAGCAAGTGGCCAGTGTGTACAACCCTGCCATTAATTCAAGTGTGCCTTGTCTGTTGCTTCAGGGAAGCTTCATAATGTAATCACTGTTTTCAGTTACAGTGATGCTAGTTTTCTTAAAGAGCACTGAGGCATCATTTGAGTAAGATAGTACAAATCTATCCCTTATTTTTACTGTGTAGCATTTCTACAGAACAGATGGTGAATGAAGTGAAATAGATAAAGCAAATCCTTACAACAGGGAAGTTTCTGACAAACAGACAGCCAAAGAAAGAAGCATCCCAGTTCATCTAAGTCTGGTGGAGTTTTACAGCAGTACTACAAAAAAGTATTTACAACACCTAAACTTAGCTGAAATCTGCTCCTCTGGAACTTACCAGGGAATTACAGTGGACACTAGGCTGAATATGAACCGAGTAGGGGGAGAACCAAGTAGTAGAGAGCAATCAACCTTACAGAGACTACATTAGAAGTCTAGCCAGAAAATGGAGGACAATTATTATAGTGTCTCTTTGGTATTGCTAAGGTTGCATCAGCAATATTGTGCTCAATTTTTGTACCATTTTCTATGTATTTTAAATCAGTAACTGGATTTTTTTAAGAATAACCTCAAAGATAAACACTGAAATTACTTAAAACTTTCAAGTGTGTATCACTGGTCTGGAATGCTTACAAAAAAACTAATTTTCTCATAAGACTTCTTGATCTTCCTGCTTCAAGCTGATGTATACCATGACAAAGTTTTATTTACCTTTATAATAGGAGCTATGAATCTTGCCAAAGATGTGTATGAAAGTCACTCAGTTTCCACAGATGATGAAAGGTTAACTCTGAATGCTTTCATGGATCAGAAAGCATTCCTTGTAGTCAGATGCAGTCACAGTGCTAATGAGCTAAATGCTTGATGACTTGAAGACTAATGGACTGAAAGCTATATTATATTGTTTCATTTAAAAACTGAGGCAAGGTCACAATCCTGACCATGTGTTTATAGGAGCAAGCAATTTCCTTCATATGATAGCATTGCTTAAAATTGGCCTGGAGTGGCCAAATAGGGAGTTCAAGGAGGTTTTGGTAGAAGAAAAGCTTCATGTGACATCTTTCTTTCATATTAATTTACCTGCTTGATCAAAGTAAAATTGACTTGGGTGTGTTTGTAAGGTTCAAGAAGCTAATACTAATTTCTATTTTATTTTCAAAGATATAACTAAAGTTTAACAAAGGTTCCAAATGCATTACAGGTACAGAGTACGTGCAAATTACCTAATACTGTCAAGGAAGGTTTGGTTTATGCATGCTATACCATTTTCATAGAACCATAGAATACTAGGTTGGAAGCGACCTCAAGGATAATCTGGTGCAAGCTTTCTTGGCAAAGACACAGTCTAGACAAGATGGCCCAGCACACTCTCCAGCTGAATCTTAAAAGTTTCCAAAGTTAGGAATCCACCACTTCCCTCAGAAGATTATTCCAATGGTTCTCATTGTGAAACATTTTCCTCTTGTGTCCAGCTGGAATTTCCCTAGGAGTAACCTCTACTCATTACCCCTCTTCTTTTCTATGTGACTCCTTGTAAAACAGGGTGTCTCCATCTTCCTTGTAGCCACCCTTTAAATACTGGAACATGGCAATACGGACTGCCCTAAGCCTTCTTTTCTCAAGGCTGAACAAACTCAGTTCTCAGCCTTTCCTTACATGGCAGGCTTCCCAGCATTTTGATCATCTTTAAGGCCCTTCTCTGGATCCTCTCCAGCCTGTCCACATCATTTTTGCATAGCAGGGACCAAAACTAAGCACAGTATTCCAGGTGTGGCCCGAAAAACACTGAGTAGAGAGGGGTAATGACTTCTTAATCTCTGCTGGTGATGCCCCTGATGCAACCCAGAACCTCACTGGCTTGCTTTACCACAGCAGCACACTGTTCACTTGTTGGCCCAGATCCCTTCCACAGAGCTGCTTCCCAACCAGGTAGAGCCCAGCCCATGTTGCACTCCTGGATTATGTTTTCCCACATGCAAGACCTTACACTTGTCCTTGTTGAACTTCATGAGGCTCTTGTTAGCCCATCTAGGCCCATCTAGGTCTCCCTGCAGGGTGGCTCTGCCTTTCAAAGTGTCCACTTCTCTGCTCATTTTGGTGTCATCAGAAAACATCATGGCACACCTGATCCCATCATCCAGACCACTTCTGAAGACACTAAACAGAATTAGGCACAGTTTCAATACTTGGGAGACCCCACTTATGATGGGTTGCCAGTCTGAAAAGCATCTATTAACCACCACCCTCTGGGTGTAGCCTTTCAGCCAGTTTCCCACCAACAACAAGGACTACTTGACTAGACTGTAACAAATTGGCTTCTCTAGCAGGAGGCTGCAGGGAGCATTGTCAAAAGCCTTGGAGAAATTCAAGTAGACAATATCTACCACTCATCCCACATCAGCCAAGCAGGTTACTTTGTCACAGGAGGTGATCAGGTTTCTCAAGCACAATTTCCCATTGGTGAATCTGTCCCGGCTTTTCCAATCTTGTGTTTCATTTCTCTTGTGATAGCCACAGGAGGATTCATGCCATAACTTTCCCAGGGACTGAAGTAAGACTGATGGGCCTATAATATCCTGGATCCTCCTTTAAGCTCTCCTTGTGGATGGCGGTGACATTTTGATGCAGACAATTTTCCAGCAGGATCACATGTCTGTCTTTTCCTAAAAGCAAATAAAACATAGTATTAACATAAACTTAATGCAACATCACACAGCATTAATCAAGAAATTCCTTCCATATGAAGGAAGTTCTCTGGTATCCCAGAGCTGGAGAAATTATTCCTCTTTGATATTCAACCTTCAGCGTCAAAGGTAAGATACAAAAGCAGGGAAAAAGGGAGCATGACCAGATCTCTGCTTATGCTCCAATAATCCCTATGCTGACTGTCAATAAATCCATAAATGCACACAGAAAGCCAGAGCTGCTGCAAATTGCAAAAGATGCCACCTGTTATCATGCCTAGGACAAACAGTAAGAAAAAAACCAGAGTGGTTGCTTTCTTCCAGTTCTCCAGTACAACAAATGTAGCCTGTACAAATTACAAGGCCTACTCTAACAAATACCACAGCCACCAAGAGGATTTCAGACCAAGTCTCCTCCCTGAATTTCCTTCTTTTACTCTTTTGTAAAGTAATACAACTCTAAGACAGAAAATATAGAAAAATAAATAAAAGAGATAATCAGCTTTATTACACTTTCGTGGCAACAATCAAGCAACAGGCAATATCTTTCTCCTTCTTTAATTTATGAAGCTAAAAAAAAAAAGGAAAAAATTATTATATACCCAGTTAACCCAGTTAGGAAACAAGACTGCTGCATGTCTAAGGAGGAAAGAAAACACCAGCAGAAAACTGATTCATCAGCAAAACATTTATGAGAAAAGGGCATCTGACATATCTGTTCAATATTGGAAATTTTCTTTAATTTACTCGCTGTAACAACTCTCACAAACTTGCATCTTTTACAAGAGACAAGGCTCATCAGGACAGCATTTTACAAATTCCTCTACTGCCCTTCTGGTGTGTATTTCTACTTATTTCTTACAATAAACTGGCCAATCCATGATTGCTCTTTTCAGCACAATTTTCGTGGAGTCATATGCTCATTTCAAGGTCATGTTCATTGCACTCCCCTGAGATAATTTGTTTGGTGCTGAAGGGGCCTCTGCTTTTCTTGAGGTCCTTGTGTTCACACTGCCAGGTCCTCATCTCATCTACGTAGCAGCTTTCTCATTCTGCAGTAATTTCCAGCCTGATTTCTCAAAGGTCTCTGTGGACTTTATGAACTTATGCCACCTCACCCCTTCCTGGCCTTCAGAAGTGCAGAACCACAACAGTCAGGAAGAGCGCCCTGACTGATGCTGTACAATAAAGCCTGAAAGAGAATTAAGAAATGAGCCCAGACCACAAAAATCTTATGCTTTGTTGAACAGAATGGAAGAGGTTTTGATGAATCTCTGTACACTATGAACTTTTCACTTCCAGCTCGCTCCATAGGTGAAGGTGGTTCACTGGGTATTATGTTCAAAGGTTTTGTGTGTCTGTAAAAAAGATGCCAAAAGACCAGAGGGATGGGGAGCAAAAAGAGTGAGAAAGCTAAATCACTAGACAGAGATGGTAGCAATAGTGATGTGACCCTGAGGAAAAGCTGATAGAGAGTTGATTTTGGGGTTGAACAATGGTTAGGAAGGTGACAAAGCTGTAAGCAAAGAGGTTGGCTCCTGCTGTGCAACTTCTACTGTACCAAGGGAAACAGAACTTTTATGTTCTTTTCAAATATGGAGAATTGCAACAAAAGTACCTGACTGTGGCTTAAGTTTCTACCATTAGTTTTCCCAATGCTTAACCTTTAGCTACCCAGAAATCAACCACACTCCAATGTGAATCATCTTATTACTAAATGTTATGGGACAAGCCAAACTCTTCTCCTGCATCTTCATGGGAATGAAGAAGGATATGGTACTGAGGAGACTAATTACTTCTTTCCTATTAGTCTCTCCATACAGCTTTACTTTATCATTCTCTTGTGTTTCCTCACCCCCATTACTCCACAACTCATTCTTTTGAATGGTCTCAGACTGAAAGACTCAGCCCTCTTCCTCAGGTCTTTTCATGACTTTACCTCCTCAGGAAATGTTTCCATTTCTCCTCTACCTACTGTATTCCTCACCAAGTCACCGTACCCTTTAACACATTTCAGACAAGAACGTGGTGATATTCAACACTGATGATGATTATTTCTCCCATTTCAGGGAAGGAAATAGTCCACGATCCTAATTTGCTTTTCTTTACTTGTCTTCCTAAGTAAGGATAGTGCCATTTCCTTCTGCAGCAGGTGTGTGAAGAGGGTCTGTAATCTAAGCCAACATCCCAGCTTCTGACTGTCGCTGAGCTCTGCCCTTTCATGCAGCGATATGATGTTACATTCATTCCTCCTGCACAGCTGACACACACCAAAATGCTCACGGGGTCCTGAATCACAGTGGAAATATTTCTGTGAGAGAAACAGCTGTATTCCTTATGCTGAACAGCCTTAGCCATCCCTAGGGCGAGGATCAAGAGAAGAATATTAGGTAATTGGCACTAGTTGATTGATTGCTGTTGGGTCACATCTAACAACTGGTTTGATAACAGGTGACCTTTTACATCCACAAAATCAGAACCAGGAATGCTGGTGGTGAGCAGTGCTGCTAAACCAAATTTTCTGTGTCTAGTAGATTCATCCTACTCATAGTTCAGGGTAGCCCAGTGACGCCGTGGAGGATTTCAGCACTATCCTCCCTTTCTGAGTCCAAACCACATGACTGCAAAATTAGCGAAGTGCTACACAAAACCTCTCAACCTGATAATAGCCAGTGTTAATTTACTGATTCCCACTCTGTTAAAGCCTTTTCAGCAGCAGTCCGGAGAGAAAAGCTGTCGTGTTCTTGCCTGCAGGGGTGTTTTGATCAGCTGAAACTTTATCTACAGTGACAAGAGAGTAGTGAGCAAGTCTCAGAGCAGTTTTATTCAGATCTTCACCACACCTTATATGTCCTTCCTACATCTCTGGGGGTTACAAGAGGGGAAAAAACAATCCACAAAACAAAACACACTACTCTGACTCCTCGCTCAACCTTGACAATGACTAAACATCCAGTAGCCAGGACATACCATCAGACTAGTCAAAACTGTATGACCTTCCCCCTTTTAGAAAGAAAGACCTGAATCAAAGGCTCTGTGTACAGCTCAAGAGGGGGGTAAATGGGACGATGCTCATGTGTGAGAGACAGAGTCAGACTACAGCCTATGCTGCCACTCCTCTCCAAAGTAAGAAACAGCCAAGCAACGAATAAAATATATATGAAGGGAATCAATTTCATTCAATCACTGTAAGTAAGCTGTAAAAACACTTCTTCACTTCATGTCAGATGAAATATTCAATGGTTCTCCCAGCCCTTCCCTATTCTTTCAGCTGAGGAGACACAGAGCATCTTTGTCAGCAGAGGCAGCTGCTCAAGGGGCTGAGACAGGCCTACCATCTGTCCACAGTTGATCAGCTCATCCCTGATGCAGGTGAATATGCCCTCAAACAGTGGGGGAAATGAAAAATAAATGCATCGACTTTACACTAAGCAAACCTGAACCACATTTCAGGAGAAAAGACACAGACACGGGTACAAAACCAAGGGGAAGTACTTTACTTTACAGCAAAAACTGCAAGACTTGAAGACCTTGCCATAAATGCAAGTAAGCTCTGTTGAAAAGATTGAAAATCCAAGGGAAACTGACTTAATAAGATTGTGTTAATTTACCCCAAAAAAGAAAGCACTACGAGAACAAATCAGCATTTCACTATGTTCCTATTCACCCCGGCACACCTTACTGAGAAGAACAGTAGCACACGATGAGCTCATTTTTACCTTGTAGGCTTCAGTCTAGATACAGTCAAATTCCTAGGCCAACCACTTACCAATGGATCCTACAATGTGCATCATTTAAGTACATAAGATGCCCCTCTAGTCCAGTATATCTTATATGTGTGACACAGAAAGTATGATTTTAGGTTATGCTTCCCTACATAAGCCACTGCATGCAAACTGGGATATTTCAAGGGATTCTAAATCCCTTAATAAAAGGGCATTGCCAAAATATAATTTTAAAATAGTAGAGCTATGCTATCAATTTCAATATTCTGTTTCCTAAAGATAGATAAAGCGGTTAAGAACACTCTGTTCTGTATGACCTACCACAAGATTATTCCGAAATTTCAAAAGTCTCACACAAGGAGAAGTTGAACTCCTTTAATAAAACTGTTCCTCATTGTAAACATCTAATATATAATCACAGCTGGGATCCATTCCAGCTGTCATGCCAAGAGATTGACATTACATGGGTTAATGCACATGCTTCTTACTATATAACAATGTAAGGAATCATGAAATTCTAATTTTACCTAACAGCCAACAAATATTTTCAGTAGCACGGAGTCATATTTAAAATGATACTATTTGTAAAGGTGATCTTACGCTATACTAGCCATTTCTGTGGCAAGAGTTTGCCTGAGACTCCCTTCAGTCTTCCTCCTGGCAGCAAGAACTAGCTTTCATGTCTCCTGCTCTCCATCTTTAAAAATCTGTGATCATGTTTTGACCCTAGCCTCCAGGTTACTGCTTTAACCCTAAGTGATGTTTGTCTGTATTGGACAGCTGGTTGTCTTGTTTAAGAAGCTCACAGATATCAAGGGTCTCATGTTTGACTAATTAGATGACAACTGAAATTCAGTGTTTATAAGTTTAAGATGGAGACCTAGAAGAAAAACCCTTCCTATATACATATACATACGCATCTGCATCTACATCATCTACATCTACATATACGTATACATCTACATATACATATACATACACATACACATATACATATACGCAGAATTATGAACTCCATTTTCACTCTGAAAATTAAGGGACTTGGACGCATTTTGGACAGTTTCCTTTAACTGCTAATTCAAGAGTAAGAATCGTAAGTCCTGGAAACTAGGTCAGTGGCAAGCTCCTGGTATCCAACTGAATGAAGAGTTTAACACTTTGCTTCCAAGAAGCAAACAAAACCCCATGGCCGAATCACAGTGCTCCCATATGAAGGCAGAGCCTTCATCTATCTGAGGCCTGTGTTGTCCAGCTGCATCACAATATGCCATCCAAATAATGTGTTATCCTGCTCCTGACATTGCAGTACTAACAGCAATGTACTTGCCGGTTTTCAGTTGTCTGAGATCAGAATTGGGCAGTTCGCAGATTAATAATTATTCTGAATCATGCATTATCATTAGCTGACGCAATTCTGGATATTCTTGCCAGCTATGTGTCCTGCTCTTTTTGTGACTCATTCTGACTTTGATTTCAACATCATTTTTATAGCAAAGAGTTTGCAGTTTTAATTACATGGCGTGAAAAGGCACTTCCTTCCCTTTGTTCTTAGCCCACAGTAGAATTTATCTATAACAAGTTAACTCTCTATCTGTGTTTCCTAAAACACTGGGTTTTGTTTATGTTCCTAAATATATAACTCTAGAATCAACTTCAGATGTGTGGATCTCAAATCCAGTTCATCCAAATTCAGTCATTCAAGTCAAGAGATTAAAAGGAATTCCTTTATCCTCTCTCTGTTTTTACAACTCTGGCATTGCTACAGAAAGGGCCAATGAACTGAAGATAGTGATTTTCCCCATGGACTTTGTTCCCACTTTTTTCTTCCCACAGCTTCACCCAGGCTAGAAATTGAGTGAGATTAAAGTGACTTCTTTCCTGAGTCAAGTCAATCAACTGCAGAACAGCTTATGACAGAAGAGGTACTATCTGGCTACGAGGCAAGATGTTATTTATCTCATTAGAGGGCTTTTCTGGTTTAGTATAAGCAAGGCATTGCAGAACAGGAGAAGCCAGTACGGCTGCAGGCAAGGATCAGTGTTTTCCCTATTTCACATTCCAACTTACAGCCAGAGAACTGCTTGCATCTATGGGTATAATATCTCCGGCAGACTTCCCACTCCCACCAGGCAGAAGCTTGTTAAGCTGGTAGCAGTTTTACTATGTTCTTGGCAGCAGTCCTAGTTTTCTTGCTGTACTCCTTGATTAAGTGTATTTTGGGCAAGAGAGTAGGAGGAAATAAAAACATGGGATTTTTCTTCCTCCTTCGTGTTTTATCCCACAATTTTCACATGCTAATTCTAGTCCCTGAGCCAAGCATTACTGAGTCTGGTTGTTTTGTTTAATCACGTCTAGAGTTTTAATAGACAGAGATTCCTTGACCAGCCAGTTCTGGAGCCTCTCCTGTCTGTCAGTGAAGAGAAATTTCACTTGCCTGACATAGATTATTACTTTAATTATGGTATTACATACCTTTTGCAGGCAGAGATTCTGCCCTACCCTGCCTCTTCCAGAACTGAAAATCCTCCAAGAAACTGTGTGTGTACACATGTGTGTATATGCAGTATATACACACACATACACAATTGAACTGAGACAATAGTCCTAAAACTTTTAAAGGCAGCCATCTGCCAAAAGCACCAACCTCCTGTCAAAAAACAAGGTGAGAAAATACAGGTGCAGAGTAAGTCTTGCAAGTAAAGAAGAGCACGGTAAAAAAGCTCGGAGGAGGACCAGACCAAGAAATGACCCACTGCCGCCTCCTGAACATCCCAGCAGGCATACCCTGCTGACTCGAAGAGTCTTCCCAAGGTGAGAGGCACAAGGTGGCTTCTCAAGGACCGCAGCAGGCAATATTACCAGCTCGGCTGCACAGACAGAAAATTAACATGCATGCTCCCCAGCACGAATAAACCTGCTGCCTGTCAGCTTGCATCCTCGCAGGCAGGAGGTAACAGCTGGGGCAGCCGCCAGTACACGCTGTCTGACGGCACCCTCTCCAGAGGCCTGATATTATTACAGTCCGCACCCCTCTCTCTCCGTGCCTTGAATTAACTCGTTCTGACTGTGTGACAGCTCTGATGACTGCCCGCGCCAATGCAAGGAGCCAGGGTCACATGCTGCTGCATGCATGGGCTGTCACCATCTCTGCCGCTAAAACCAGACAAAATCTTGTCAAGGCAGATGAACTCCTCCGGAGGCACAGAGGTAAGCAACTCAACGCAAGGCACAGCTTGTGAGGGGTTTTGTTCAGCTCAAGGACAGTACCCTCTGACAGGAGAGAGGGCTGCAGGTGGGAAGGGGCACTCACTCACGCAGGCATGCGCGCAGATGGAGAGAGAAATGCAAAGGCAGATGGGTTCGACTGCAAGAGCAGAGGCAGGAAAGCTGCCAGGACTTGGCTGACTGTCAGCAGTCTCATGATAAAAGGGACAGAGAAAATAAACTTCCAATTCTCCTTGCAAGCCTACATCAGAAGGGAAAAACAAACAAAAACAAAAAACAACAACAACAACAACAATAAAAAACAACAACAACAAAAAAACACACACAAAAAAAAAAAGAAACAAAACAAAAAAAAAACAAACAAAGAACGTCACAGGGAGGTGAGGCCTCCCACTTTGAGGTTATGTTCTGCATATGCCTAGAAATGAAGCTAGTGAGCAGGGCAAGTGAGCTTCTAAAGGAAAATACCCTCTTGAATTCAGCAGTCAGCAAGACATCCCTGCTCATGGCATGCCTGGCACAGCCAGCCAAACCTAGCAGAAAAACTGCTTAATATTAATTTTCTCTTTCTTCACCTTCATTCATGAGCCTGCGTCCTAAACATAAAGCCCACAGGCGACTGTGGTATCACAGTACTTTCAAAGAGAGCTCCTACAGAATACTCTTCGCCCTGGATCTTAGCTGTTCTCTAAGGTGGAGAGAATGCTATGGCTAAAAACAAACACCATTTGTTGTCCCCTTTTGATTTGAATTACAGAAAGTTTCCACTCCACTCACTGTCTAGCATAAAAAAAACAAGGAAATGAGTTTACTCCCTATATTATTTGCCACTGAAGTACTATGTGACAGAGAGATACAGCCTTTTTCCCTACTTGAATGAAAACATTCAGCTTACCAAGCATGTTTGATCAGGATATATTGAAAGCACTTACTGGAAATAATGTACACCTTGGAAGGCATATTTAGTCCAGATAAGGTCTGGCTGCTACACATTCCTTCCATGACACAAAGAAGCTCTCCCACAGGTTAAACACCTATGTAAATGAAAGTTACAGTTGCTATACATTACCACATAGTGTAAAACCACTGTGACATACTGCTTTGGCCCACTTCCCCCACATAGGGAAGAAGGAGTATATGCTTAAGACCGGTAGCATACTATTTTACAAAAATGCTCCAAGCATTTCTTGTAAGCTCTGCAAACAAAACTTAACCTATGGAAAGCATTTTAGCACCATTCAAAGTAAATTAGATGTTCTTTTATACCTTTATCTCATCAGTAATAAAAATTAGTTTAAATGGATACTAATGACCATGTGCTAAAAAGCAGCCTTTAATGTAACTAATCTGTGAGTATCAGGAAGAAGTATCACTCAGAGACAATTGATTATAAGAGAGAATTTCTATATCTTTTGTCCAAAGCTAGCAGTGACCAAATGTTACCTTTTTTCAGGTACAGCTCCTTGAAAAAGGACTTACAGCATAGTATGGAAACACCTAGTGTTTGTAATCCAAAAACCAAAACAAAACAAAACAAAACAAAACAAAAACCCAAACAAAACCAAAACCAACTAAAAAACTGTAGGAGAATTGGCTCTAATTGGTAGACATTCTAGTATTTCCAAGAAAGGATTCAAAGCCTCAACAGATTCCTGACCTAGACTCCCAGCCTGGAAGCAATACCAGTGGGATGGCACAGGTTTATTTTACTTTTGCCTGTGCCATACTTTTTTCAGCAAACATTAGAAATAACAGAACCTTCAAAGTTTTATCATCCATGAAATAGTAAAATGTCATCGAACAAATAATAAGCCTCTTTCTTAAAAACTGTACTGAAATCTTGTATTTCAGTGAGTGGAAGTCTTCTCTGCCAGCTGCTGCTTTTTTAAAAGCTTGAAGTATAAGTAAACCAATTAACAGTAGTATCCTTTTCCACAAAATTACCTGGAGTAAAATATTTTCAGGATAGTACTAAAGACAGTAGTACAGGCACTTCTAACAGCAACAGATATGAACCAAAATCCAAACATCACAAAAACTTGAAGGTTTTTTCTGCTTAGAGCTCTATACATGTGTGGTCTTCTAGAAAAGTACAAGAGCAATCCCCTATTCCACAGCATGCTGCGACCTCAGGCTAATAACTAGCCCTAACTTGCAATGAAAGAAAAGAAAATTAGAATTAAACTATCCTCTTAAGTCTATTCATTCACAGGAAGCCCGTGATTTTCAGAAGAAAAGCAGTGAGTCAGGAGTTCCAGAAGTGGAGGATCCTGTTATCATAATTTTTTTTTCTTCTTTTACTAGGCATTTTCTTCCATAGGCTTAATAAATTGTCATTCATAGTTTTGAGTCATCTCTCATTCATCATACGTATCCAACAGAAAAGCATAATTTTCCATTGACCTCCTCAATTTTTATAATTTGCAGTCTTCTTCCAGAGTATAATATTCCTTTTTATTTGGAGAGAAAAAATATTCAAGATTATGTTTAGTTCTTAGTATCATGTAGTGAAAACCCTGGGTGGAGTGGGTTGTATGTGGAACATGCGCAGATCCGGCTGAGGACAGAAGGTCATGAAAACCAACACAACAACTTTTCTGACAGTTTATCTGTTTGAAATAACCAGAATACTCCTGAACCTTATTTAGTACTGAGGTAGTACATTGTACCTGGTCTGTAGGAGAGCTTTAACATCATTTTTATCCAGGTCAGCTTGCTCTCTGCGCAATGTATCTTTTTCATCGCTGTTAGCCAGCAACTGAGAATTGTGCTCTACTACACTTCAGATTCAGAAATAACTTCTGATTTTCACCCTCCAAGGGAACAATCTCCCTCTGACTGAGCAGTGATGAGCCTTCTGGTTATTGTGATTTTTAGCTGCCTGCAATCAATAAAAGATTTAATTACTGTACAACAAAATGCAAGTAATAGAAAAGAACTCCTTGATCAGAGACTATCCCCTGCCTACCAAGATGTGCAGGGAGAATTATACCTCTTGCTTTTATGTGTTTGCAAGTTTAGACACTACTGTTGACTGAAGCCATTGAAAACTGCAACAGTGATAGTACAGTGCAACACATTGTCTGTGAACCGAAGTATTACATGTTAGTCTCCTAACAGAGTGTTGTGGGTGGCTGATAATGACAGTTCAGTGCATTTGAGAACATCAGCTTCTTATTCCTAACTCCAAAGAAGTTGGAACACAAATAAATTGCAAAAGGAGCCAGCTGCTTAAAAAAAACAAAAAAATCTTAAAAAAGAAAATGTCACTGCCAGATGCCAGTAAAAAATACTACTACCAGGGTTCTCCAGTTTCACCTGGGGACTGGTGCATCTCTCCTAGAACATGACCATACCATTCTCCCTGAGGAATGTAAAACCCAGGCTTCATTTTCATGTCCATTTCATTGCATTGCTCTGGCTGCGATGGAGTTCATTTTCTTCAGAGCAGCCCATAGAGTGCCGTGTTTTGGAGATGTGCCAAAGCCAGTCCTGATAACATACCACCATTCTGTCACTGGTGGACGGTGCTTGCACAGCACCAAGGATTTCTCTCCTTCTCACACCCTGGGTCTCCTAGGTGAGCGGGCAAGAGGCTGGGAGGAGACGTAGCCAGGACAGCCGATCCCAACGAGACAAAGAGATACCCCGTGCCGTACGGCATCGTGCTCAGCAATAATAGCTCAAGGAGAGGAGGAGGAAGAGGGGGCACCCAGGGTTGTGGCACTTGACTTCTCAACTCACTGTCAGGCACGCCGAGGCCCCACTTTCCTGGGAGCGGCTGGATGTCTGCCTGCCCATGGGGAGCGGTGAACAAATTCCTTGCTTTGGTGTGCCTGCAAGGGCAGCTTTTGCTTCGTCTGTTGAACTGTGTGTGTCTTCATTAGTGAGCCTTCTCACCCACCTTGTTTTTTGTCCCCACCCTGCAGGAGAGGGGAATGAGGGAGTGGCTGTGGGGTGTTTGGCTGCTGGTGTGAGACAACCCACCACACACATCTACTGCTCCTTTCCAGTGGAGATTCTAATAACTATGGAAATCAACTAGAACAAATCAAAGATAATAGTTATGGTTCTAATATATTATTTTACATCTCTTTTAATACGTCTTTTTATTTAGTAGAACTGTGAATACATATCTTTTGCTCAGAGTCAAAAACACTGCTTGCAGACTTCTTTATTGGACCTTTTTTTTCATAACACTTTTTTTTAATTTAAATATTTTAGTATGGTGGATTTGTTGCTGAGAAAAGTCATTAATAAGGCAAATTACATTCTTGGCACTGGCCATAATAAAAGGAAAGGCTGGGAAATTTTCCTACATTTCATCTTTCTATCAATGTCCTGAAATATCTTACATGAAACGTGGAGAAAGCACCATGGTTAATTATTTAGTTTATCACAATTCCTGGCTTGAGGGAAGTCATCCCACACATCCTATACGAGGAACTTACCGAAAGTACTGCTGTTCTGCTTCTGCATCCACATAGTCTGCAGCCTTTGCATTGTTCTCATGAACACATTTTGTAACACCACTTCCGCATTCAGTCATGTTCATTTTGCAAATAAATTTAACTAAAATTACCTTGTTGCTGTCAGATACACCTCATCCAGATAGCAGTATCTAACTACTATTAATCTGCTTGGCCTCTAAGTAATAGAATGCAGATGTTTTAAATGGAATTTGATGTGTTAATCCCAACCTGTGCAAGTGGGGGCATCTCTACTGGAACAGTTACTGCACAGCAAGGATGGGCTGCTGTGTCTCAGCTGCTCAGTGTGAAGGTCTCTCTGTGACGGTTTCAGAAAAGGTAGAATGGCGCTTGATACAGAATAAAGGTTCTCTTCTTGCAGTTCTGGGCTGTTTGCTAAGAATTTAGCCAGCAAAAGCCCTAAAGCTGCTAAATGAGGCCAAATAAGATTAGTAGTTGCTGTACCTCCTCGACTGTTGCCCCCTTCTAACATAGCAAACCTCTGAAGTTACCTTACCCTATTAACTTTTTAGTCCTTCAAATCTTCTGACCTGAGAAGATGCTTCCCAGGTGCCCTATTAAAATAACTTGACAAGATTTCTGCTGCGCTGGTTTCACCAAGTGTTTCATTTCATTTAGGGGAGGGCAATCTCACCAAGGGTTAATTCTCTGTTAGCTTACAGAGCCTTAACCTGAAAACCACTGACAGAGTGCCCACAGCTGCAGTATCTTGACCACCATTCCTTTTCGGCATATTTACAGTATGAACATTTTGTATGGTAATGTATAACAACTGTGTTACAATCTGCATTAACTTAATCAATATGGCTGTAATTCATATTCAAATTCATTTTGTAATTGCACTTGGTAACATACGGTTTTATGCTCATATACTATAAAACAATTAGAGAAGACATAAAAATAATATTTTTGACATTTTTACTCATAGCTAAAGACTCTTAAATATCTACATTTCATTGGATTATGTTACAAGCTTAAATACTTCAGGGTTCCCTGCAGGAACCTGAATAAAAAAAATTGCTATAATTTAATTAAGCCTATTAATGAAATTCTCTAGACTTCTATCAGCCTGGAGCTTTACAGTGAACTTCTGAATGTCAAAACTCCTTGCAAAACTGAATCTCATTCAGAATCTGGCCTCGATGAAACTAATTTCAGTAAATTGGGCTGAGATAAGCTATGCAAATTTTAGATCATTAAAAGGAGAAGGAGCCTTGTGAAAGAAAGTAATTGTTACATCATTAAATGGTAGTATAAAGCATTCCTAGCATGAATTATGTAAATTTACTTTTTAAATAAACAGTTATACAAAAGTATATATAAAAGACTGCAGTGTCCAAGTGAACTTAATATCTGCCGGTACCTTAGCTATTTGAGGCTTAATAAGTAACAGTACTATCTTACTATAGTAAAATAAATGGTTAAACAATTCCAGTTTGTCATTTGTGTTTGTGGAATCAGATCTTTTCTGTCTTCCAAAAGAAGAAATAAGAAAAACTAACAAGAATGCACACATGTACCTACACCTCTTACTTCAAGGGATATATGCCAATGTTACCTTCATACCTGTACAGCATACTCAATTTTCTAACACTTTGAGACACAAGATAGGAAAAAGGTCCCTACAAATGCCAGTACATAGTTTCCAAAAAAAAAACGATAGGAGCGTTCTACTCTTTTTCATAGTAATAGATCACATATTTCCAGAACCTTACTACTTATATTATTTCTAAGCTGCAGCAGAGTCAACCTTCCTCCTGTGTTTATACTCTTATGTATGTGCAGTTCATAAAATACTTACATATTTCGTCTTTTTTTGTTTTGGAAAGCAAAATAAAGATATACCGTAATTCCCTTTCTTCTTAAAGGCATGTGTATGCATGAACAAGTATGTGAGGTGGGGTAATTAATTTACCTTTTATCACTTTGTTGGTAAATTAGTAGACCCTTTCATTACACGTTGATTATGTCTGCATTTACCTGACACAAAATATTACTTCCATCACCTTCCCACTGCTTCTCTTCTTTTCTTCATCACTTTCTGTCTCTCTCCTTTGCTTTATTACAGCTTCTAACCATTTCCAGTTGCATACTGGCTCAGAAAGCTCTCTCAAGTCCCAAATGCAAATCAATAAGTTATAGTGATTCATAAAAATAAGATTGTCATCATTATTGTTCAATTATTGGTGGGTCTGTGGAAAGATTCTTCAAGAGCTGGAGGTTTCTTCACTAATATTTATAATCTGCACTGAACAGTGCTAATGAATGAGTGGGTGTACATTAGGCTGAAATGCAGTGGTATGTGATTTATACTAAGTCCAGGTCTGATTGTTAATGTTAAATCCATTAAAGTGTCTCTTAGATCTGCCTTAATGTACTTCCCTGCATATAATAGAGCTTAAACATACCCCATTTACTTAGCTTTTCATCACTGGTTGAATATTTGTCTTTATTACATCATCTTATGATAAATTGGACTTGGGATATTTTGAAAAATAGCACTTTATTAAAGATTCACTTGTCAGAAGCCACTATCTTCAAAATATGAGGATGTNAAAAAATGTGGATTTTTGGGTAAAAAAAAAAAAAAAAAAAAAAAAAAAAAAACCACAACAGCTGATGCTAAAAGTGTACGAAGAAATTCAAAATATTCAACCGTAGTTCATAAAATTAAGATGCTCAAGGAAGAAACCCACATTTCATCTTGGGGAGAAGAAAATCACAGTTTTCATTTGGAAGAATAAAAGATGCTATGTT
>VXBW01000360.1:104953-124925 GCA_013400375.1 Thinocorus orbignyianus | reverse complement strand
TTATTCTTTTTTATCCCACAACCCTGACTGTTGCTTTATTATTTCAGAGTTGGCTTGGGCCAAATGCATCCCATATATACTTCAGCCTGAAGCTCACCTTGGCCTCTTTAGGACTCCAGCTCCTTGACACTTCGACTCCAGTTCCACCAGGAGGGAGTTATTTTCTTTCATGCTCTCCATCACTCTATCCCTGGTGGGAACTCACCTGCTCCCAGGTTTTCTAACACTTTCCTTCTGAGTTATTAAAATGAGGCCTCTTGGCCAGCTGAAACTTCTTTGAAGTCTGGGAATATTTCAGATGTCAAGTCATGAGATTTCCTCCCTCTTTATTTTAGACTGCTGCCTGTGCTTGTAAAAATCTGTCAACTCCTAAGCATTAAAACGCAATACACAGTGAACTGCTGGCACTGTTTTTGTAATCCTACAGTAAATGGAGGAAGAGAATACCACAGAAGCTGCCATAATGCATCCTCTGTGGAAATATTAGAAGAATTATTGTTCTTGGGGGATGGGGAAACAAAGAGCCATTAGTTGGCAAAAGATGTGTAAAAAGCTTTTAGTTCTGTTTTTATGCCACTGAGGTCACACTAACCATCTTTCCTCCGCACAGGTCATGGTTTGACAGCAGAGGAAATCTGTCTAGTACCACATCAGAAATACTGCAGCCACACGATGCAAAGAAGCCACCCAGCATGAACTCACACCACTGCTTCACATTCGTTCAAATTTTCCTCATGTGTTAATAGTGGGCATGCAGGCTTTACAACAGATCTGCCATTGCCTGTCTGCCCACAGTCAGCAAGCATTTCATCCCCTGTGCTCTGACTCAGGGTGAAGTGTGAGCATGTGCCCTCAAGTGTTTGGGGGGCTCTGGCAGGACACAGTCCTGACATCACACACAGGGCAGTCACTGCTTCCCTTGCTGGGTTTGGGGCTTAACTACACAAAAGCACAGAGGTAGAGCGTGCGACTGTTAAGCTCAACAAATCAAAGTAAGAAGAGATCAACAGGTCAGGACATAAAAGAGATGCAGTCCTGCAACAGTGAGAACAAAGCAGTTATGAGAAGCTGATTTTCAAGTGGAGCAGCCAGAGTGATCACCCAAGACTCCAGACTCAGGGTGGCCCTTTCAAAGCCAAAGTTTGGCAGCAGTGAAGGGTCATCACCTGATATGCAGGGAAAAGGAGGAGGAGGGGAAGGGGCCGAGCTGTGACGCCTTGCTACAGCTCTTGCAGGTACACACTTGTTGCAGAAGCAGCCACGTCCCTCCTGCTGGGTAGCCGAGGTCCAATACAGTACTAGTCCAGCAACTGCTACTGTTCAGCCTAGCTCCATCTGGGAACGACAGTCCTCCACGACAGCTCTTGCACAAAGGAAGGGAGGGCCACATCATTTTACATGCTTGGAATCACAGCTACCAGAGAGAAGGAGCCCAAATTTAACACTTAATTTTGCTTATGTCCCTTTGCAGCCTCTGTACACACCTCTGCACACAAAGCTGGGCTTGCAGATTCATGGCTTTCCTGAGCAGAGCTGTGAAAGAATGCAAATTGCTCCGTAATTACTCAGATGCTTTACAGAGGCCTGTGCTACTCAATGTCCAATTTATAACCAATCAGCCCTGTACAACAAGCAGCTCCACGTACAATAACAGCTGATTCTGGCTGGCTCTCGGCTCTTTGAAGTTTCAGCCCCGCAGGATGTAACAAGACAGACTTACAAAGCTGTGTGGGTAAAAAGAATCATCAAGGTCACCGTTTTCAAAAGCACCTAGAGCTGAAATGAAAGGCTAAGCAGATGGTGTGTGGCACAGAGTCAAACCTTTCTTAACTATGGTCCTTTTTTGCCAGCTCCTCAGACAAAAGCATGTGTGAGTCGTCTACATAAACTCACCTCTGGTTTTCAATATTTTGCCTTAAGACCGTTAAAATAATATCCATTAGTACTGTGATGTTTTCAGCAACTGTCTTATGAGTGCATAATTCTTCCTTTGAACAGATAAGTGCTTATAGATATGTAGAATTTGTATGGAGGCAAGTACTTCAAGTCCTAGCATCCAAAGTTCTGCATTTCCCATTTCTTTCTGAAATATACCAATTTACAGAGCAGAGCTACTACAGAAACACAGAGTACCACCTTCACGCTGATTATATCAGGATATCATGGATCAGTATTCTTGAGCTCTCTTTCCTTTTTCACCGCTGACTTTCTCTTTGACATATTTGCATTTTTGTGGGTTTTATTCATACTGTAAATACAAGCACTTGCACAATTAGCAGTTAGTTAATTCCAGGGTAATAAATCCACTACATGAATGCGTTTGGTGGGTTGTCTCACACCAGCAGCCAAACACCCCACAGCCACTCCCTCATTCCCCTCTCCTGCAGGGTGGGGACAAAAAACAAGGTGGGTGAGAAGGCTCACTAATGAAGACACACACAGTTCAACAGACGAAGCAAAAGCTGCCCTTGCAGGCACACCAAAGCAAGGAATTTGTTCACCGCTCCCCATGGGCAGGCAGACATCCAGCCGCTCCCAGGAAAGTGGGGCCTCGGCGTGCCTGACAGTGAGTTGAGAAGTCAAGTGCCACAACCCTGGGTGCCCCCTCTTCCTCCTCCTCTCCTTGAGCTATTATTGCTGAGCACGATGCCGTACGGCACGGGGTATCTCTTTGTCTCGTTGGGATCGGCTGTCCTGGCTACGTCTCCTCCCAGCCTCTTGCCCGCTCACCTAGGAGACCCAGGGTGTGAGAAGGAGAGAAATCCTTGGTGCTGTGCAAGCACCGTCCACCAGTGACAGAATGGTGGTATGTTATCAGGACTGGCTTTGGCACATCTCCAAAACACGGCACTCTATGGGCTGCTCTGAAGAAAATGAACTCCATCGCAGCCAGAGCAATGCAATGAAATGGACATGAAAATGAAGCCTGGGTTTTACATTCCTCAGGGAGAACGGTATGGTCATGTTCTAGGAGAGATGCACCAGTCCCCAGGTGAAACTGGAGAACCTTGGTAGTTATTCTTCTCACTGGCACCCAGAAGAGGCATAGGCCTTTATACTGTCTCCAGAGACTAAGGCAAGTATTTCTCCATTGTTGACATTTCAAAGGTTGTTCCTCTCACCAGATTTTCTTGATGTCATCTTCTTCTCCATATGCCCTTCTCTTAATTGATATCTCGATTGATATCTCAATTGATATCTCACCCCTATGACCAGGGAATATTCCTGCTGCCTGAGAGGGGCTCCATGAAACTCCCAATATGAGTAAGCTACAGAAGATGCTACCTATCTGTACAAAAAGCTGTTTCTTTTCTTCTTCTGGGGCAGACAGACTGAGACATGTGCCTCAACAACATCCTGACATCTATCAGCTGTGGGAATGTAAGACCCAGCTTTAATTTTTTATTTTAGATTCATGTAAATGGATCTTCTGCCCTGTAATTAATTTGCTGCTAATTACACAATTACTCTCATTTATAGTATCATTTAGAAATGAATTGATGTTAGCCCAGTCTAATTTGCAAAATAAATTAAGCAAATTGTTACTGATTTTAAATCAAATAAATCAACCCCTCCATTCAGTATGCCTGTATGGTGCCACAGCTGACTGTGATGCTGCCAGTGTTTGTGTGGCTAGTGCAACTGCCAGCAGCCCCACTCTAATACAGCAAGGAGGAGATTAGGGGCTGTGACTGCTTCTGGTTCTGTGGCATTTTGCTTTTCCTGGGCTACTGTTCAAGCTGCCCACTTTGGTCTTGCTCATTATGAAGATTTATACCATCATCTAGCGGAACTCCCCTTAAACTACAGCCCATTAACTCTCCGAGTCTGCGCTTTACATGCAGCCTGAGATGGAGAGACTAGGCAACGAGGTTCTTGTATTCAGGTTACTAAATATAGGAGGATTTTTGACATCTCCCAAATCAGGAAAATTTGCCATAACCACTGTAATTAAAGTCTTGCTCAATATTTGCCTAATGTCGCATTAAATCCATGTAATGCTTCTGCTTGTCTCTCCCATCCCACCCATCCCTCAGTGTGTTTTTTTCGGGATATAGAGACACAACCACATTGGCAGCCTCAGCTAAGTTGTATTGCACATAGAGGAAAATATCTTACTTAGAAGAGCACATTATAAACCAAGAGAAAAAACATGCATCCTGTGCTCTCCACATGCCTGAACAAAAAAAGGTATTTCTTCATAATTTCTCATCACAGTGGAATAGACAGCATTTCCGCTTGTTACAATCACTCTTTTCTAGTAATGCATGTGTGCTTTTATTAGGCGTAGAAATGAGATACAGTTCTCACAGTTAATTCTCTCCATTCTGCCAAGCAGCATCAAAGATCTTTCCTTGCTTAATCCAGGAGTCCCTCCAGACATCTTCAAATGAGTTTGTTCTTCTTAATACAGAAAAGGCTGGGGAATCACCTGTAGTCCCACACTACATCACGGCGTCCAAAGGAGCTTCACAAAACTGAATCAGCCAAAGGAGCACACAATACTTCCAGGCCATGGAGGTGATTAAGAGACTAAATCAGAAGCAGCATGGCTTTATATGAGCATATCAGGCAGGATGAGTATTTCCTATTTTGGGGCTCACTCCTCACATGCTGGCTCCTGGCTCCATATCTGCCTCTACAGCTGTTGATTGAATACAGTGGACACCCCACCGCAAACCTGTGCAAGCTGGGGAAAAATCCATGCACCCACCTCCAACGTGTTCATTGAGGGCATGCAATGAGGTGCACGCAGCCTGCTTCCCACAGGACTGCTTATTTCTAACTTAGGTCTGGCTGTTGGACCACCAGGGACCCCAGGAGTAATTGCAGTGGCTTCCCCAGTGTCAGTGGCACATGATGTCAGTGTACCCCCGCACATCTGTGATCTGTACAAGGTGTTCTCTTCCTGATTTCATTTTGTGATGGTACCTAGTGAGCAGCTTACATCATTGCTAACACCACTACTCCAGAGACAGAAAGGCATCTTCTACTTCTCATTGGTAAGTATAGTTATTTTCACACAAAATGTTTTTTCTCCCTTCTACCATCACAGCAGTAACCAGTAACGTGCTCTCCAGAGCCCTTCTGGGAAAAACTGCTGACCATGCATCCACATTGTGGATTAGTGTGCTTTAACCCTGATTTAACACTAACATAATTTTCTGTGACCAAATGGCTGATACTTCCCTCCTGCCATGGGCATGATTATACCCTTTCAAGCCCCAGCATATTAATTTCAAAACAGTCAAAAGACAATGTAAAGGAGAATAGTAATCCAGTATAACAGCACTTGTTTTATAATAAAGTGTGCTAGAGCTACAGTGCAGCTGTTTCATCTAATCTGAAGCATGTGCAGTCCATATTAACAGTTAATTTAGTCTACTTTTAAATCACAGCAACCTGAACAACAACAAAAAAGGCATAATCTGTCTTTCCTGGAGAAGCCTAGTCACGTTCCTCTCCAACTTCTCCATGTGACAGAGCAGTGCTACAATTAAAGCACAACAATTTGCTTGTTATTCAAGTCAGGCATTAGTTCTAGTAATGGGGTGCTTGGTGGCGAGATGGATTTCCTTGTTAGGAGCTAAGCACAGGATTAGCTGAATTCTCCATGGAGAAATCTTGATTTGTTCAAGGTCTTTCATGTTTTCTACAGAGAAGGGATTATGTCTACTTAAAGAGGGGGCTTGCTTAGAAAGCTACGAAGTATAAGAAAAGGATTTAGGGCAGTCGGGCCTGTGGTTAAGTAGCTGAGGGGTAGAGGGAGTTTTAGAGAAGAGGATTATTTAAAGCCATAAAGTTCAAAAAATAATTGGTTTAGCACTACTGGGTCAATGCAGGGTAACATGCTGGAAAGGCAGTTAAGCATAAGCTAATATTCATTTTACTTTGGCTAATTATTGCAAGGATTCAGAGTAGAGGGTGAAAGAAGAAATGTTCTGGCTCTTTCTTTTGGGGTCCAACTGTACATACGACCATTTCTGTGCTTCTTTGCTTTCCTATATATATATCTGTTGTGACACATATTACCAGCCCTGTGCAAGAATCACAGAGGACTCTCTTTAAAATTCTGACATTGTTCATATAATGAGGCCATGAAGCAGACTATTAAAAGCCTTTCAGAAGAGTTGTGGAAATCACGGTCCTGCGGCCTCCTATCTCACAGGCAGCTCCACTCCTTCTTCCCCTCCTTCTTTTGAGGCACTGGGCAATATTATTACTCCAGTTTGATTCCAAGCAGACTCCCATCATCATTAGTGCTTGTGATAAACCCGAGTGGAGGTGTCCTACCCTCCAGTTTTTGCAGGGGAGTTGCAGAGCACAGAGAGGCAATGCCAAAAGCCTGCTGATTCAGGAGGCGTGAGGACCACCACGTCTCAGTACAGAACATCGCTTGGTGTGGAGGGAAGAGGCACAGGTTGCATTTCACCCTATACTTTCATCTTAATCATGCAGCAGATTAATGGGAGACCTCTGAGAACAACAGAAGCAAATCATCTCACCACAGCTGGAGAGCCTGGAACACTGAGCGCAAGTTTTTCCAAGACGGATAGACCAAGCCTGATAGATTAAGAGGCTATGGCCATAGAGGGGAGATACTTCCATAGGAGGACTAGCAGGATGAATCATTACGACCTGAGCACAACATGTGCAGAGGAAAACAGTGTCAGACAGATGGTCTGAAGCAGCTGTTTAAAGCTGTTTGTGATGGACAGCAGCTCAGCAACCATAGGGTGGTGAGAAAAAAGTTTTCTTTAGTAATTTTCTGAGAATATTTCAGTGGGTTTGGTGAATGCCAGTAAAGATAAATAAGTACTTATTAGGATGGTGGGAGATAAAGCCTCCAGACAGACATGCTTCAAGTGCACTGAGCAGGATGGAGAAGGGATAGGAGGTGGTAATACAGAGTTCATGATGTTATGAAGCAGCAAAAAGAAGCGAAGCGCTTGGATTTGGGTGTCACATGAGGAAAATGGAATGCACTTGTCCTTCCCATGTGCAACTCTCTTATATTCACATTCAGTGTGCTGCACTCAATCCACAGCACAAAAGCTATTGACAAACAGGGAGTTTACACTAAAGCATCAAAAAATAAAAATAAAAAATCAGGGTCCACAGATGAATAATGAGGCAAGATTACAGGAGCTAATTCTGCACAATTGCTTGGCTAAGTGACAACTCAGTGGATGGCGGGGAGATGAAATAGATGTCAAATATTTGAAAGGTGTAAAAACAATGGCAATAAAAGGATTTATTTGGAGAACTACGTAAGGTACAATGACATATGTGTGGAAATAGAATCAAAAAGACATGCAAACTGAGTGACAGAAAATTTACTGGGGTAGAAAATAGTCACCCCAAGTGAAACTGCAAACTTGATTATTCTGGAAAATTAAAATTTGTATAAATGTAGGACTAAGAAATATACATTAGGGAAACACCAAGTGGGAGAAAGGAGTAAATCTTTGTGTCTGGTGTGAATGATATAAGTCAAGGTACATGGGGAACCTGGACAAACTAGGTAAGATGCTCTGGTAAAATATGTACAGTGCCTGTTGCTGCAGATTCAACTAGGCACCAGAAATCCATTACTATGTGTATATTCATCCTTGCAGGGGCTCTGCAAGGTAAGAGGACACATTGGTTCCCATTCTATGGGTTTCAAAGTGGCACAGAAACTGGGAGCTAAAAGCCCAATGAGACCTGGCATTGCCATGCCCATAGTTACAAACCTGACCTAGCTCAAGCCATAAGCAGAGGACTATGCTTACCAATAAAGTTAACTTCTGTTTACCTTCATTCTGCTTTCAATACAGAAACACCTGCAGTCAGATGGTGATTTTTCATCCTCTGACATGACCAGTAGACTGGGTTCTTCACAGATCTGCATTATTTCATTTCTGAAATTCACTGAACAGGACATTTGTCTTATGATAATCCAGTAATGATTCCTGAATCTTAGTGGAGGTTACCAATGTTGGACTTTGGAGAAACCACTGTTCCTCAATTTGTCTTGACCTATTTCACCTTGAAACTGAAATATCAACATTTGCAAACACCATACCATGAGAGGAAACTAATTTATTCATCTTTTGCAAAGTGCTTTGGATGAAAGGTACTATAAAATTCAAAATATTGTTTTTGTCTTGCAAGATTCATGCTATCGAATAGGTGAAAAAGTTCCTTTGAATTAAAGCTGATGATTTATCTACCTTTTAGTGGCTTCTTTTGTTCCCTGGAGCTACATATTTAAACTGTGCTATGCAGGAATTTATTATAGATACAGAAGAATAGAGCAGTCTTTTTAAAACTCAGCTGCTCTGCTCAGACCAAAGTTCTAGGATGAAGTAAAATTGAATCCACTGTCATTATAGACATAAGCTTTTTCCATTTCAAAATTTTTATGGATTTAAAAAAAATAAAAAAATTTAAAAAGCAACACAAAATCAAGTACCAACTACACTCAGAGTCATTAAAACTGAGGTAAGAGAATTTAACACCATTTATTACCTTTTCCCAGACTAGAATAAATTGTGAGTATTTGACAACACTCTATAAATTCCACTTTGCTAGCCCAACACAATAATTTGCCATCACCGCCTTCTAGCATCACACATGGCAACTCTTCTGCATGAATAGCCAGCAGCCATACTAGAGATGCCAGTGAATTGTCATTACTGGCACAACAAAGAAGCACTTGGCTAAGTCATAACTCCCAGTTTTCAAACAAGGCATCCATTTTTCACATCCCAATTTCTCTTCAGAAGGGAAGTAACTGCTTGAAGGACTGCAATCAAGCCAAAGCATCCATACTGATGATGTCCTAGAACTCCTCTGATGTTTTGTGATAAGCTGAAAATTGTGTGGTTGTGTTGTTTATTATTAATTCTTAATTTTTAACTTCAAATCAAAACAGCAATGGAAGTAAAAACTTGGGTCATATAGTAGATACTCAGTCCAGGGGAATGTACAGACTACATACTGTGCACAATGCAAGTCTCAAAGAGCCTTCAGAATCCTTTAACAAATTAAAGCACCCTGATACAGAATACAAACAGCCCCCTAAATGAAAGGATGGTGGTGCAGGATGCCAAGCAAACAAAACTAGCCTTATTTTCATGTACAGCCTTTCCTGTAGCCAGTGAGGTGTCTGAACGTGGAAATGCCCATAGCTTCCTTATCAGACACCTGGATGTGTTGTTGCCAGCCTGTCTCAGGAGCAGTGTAATGCCCATCCTACAGAAATCTCACAGCCCTGCAATCCTTCCCACTGGAAAAACAGCTTGAAGGGACAGCCAGAACAAATCATGCGTAGCCATGGTGACTAAATGCAGCTGATATCTATCAGAGGGCTCATCCCCTTTCCCCTACATGTACAAACTCACAGCCCATATGATACAGTGGGCACCCCTAGATATTCCTGTCCTTATGATTTTATCCTTCCTGTTATAAATTACCTGGTCCTTATGTAGTCTTTTATTGTTTAATTAACATTTAAAGTTTCCTAAGGAGAATCTCCACCACCCTCGGTCCATGGAGAGGTACAGAGGAGGGTGTCTGAAGCAGGAAGACTATGATTTATATCTGAATACCATTCGATTGAGTTAAAGAAATACAAGTAAACAGAACTCACTCTACTAGAGATTTGTTGTTTCTTACACCTGTGAAGTAAAGATACAATCTAAATAATAAAAAGAAAAGGAATGTCCTTGTTTGAAAGAATTAATTGAATTTTACTGTACCATGTAGGTAACGTCTAAATTTCATAGCATATCCAGTGAGAGTTCCATCTTAAATATCTGTCCCAGTATTTCTTATTATTACAGAGTTCAAATTGCCTTCTTTTTTAAGTAGGATTTTGTGCCAGATGTATATTTTTTAACTGAACTTGTATGGCACAGTAGAGACATCCAGTGGTTTGTTAGATTATTAAACTCATGACTGTCACTGAAGATATAGTACAGAGCCATTTCCATTAGATAATGGTAATTTTAATTTGACCTCAGACGCAAATTTAAGATTTGATATTAAGCAGTACTAATTCAGGAACTTGCAGTAATTTGACATCAGATATTTAATTTAATTTGTCATACACCTAACTACTTTTTTGTGATTTATGTGAAACACAAGCTCTATTTATACTATGGGGTAAATCTTCAGCTGCCATAAGTCAAAGTAACTTTGTTGAAGTTAATGGAGCTTTGTCAAGTTACAGTCAGTGGACATGGCCTTATCTATTTTTGAGAGTTGGGAAGGCATTTCTCTTAGAAGTTTCAGATTCCTCAGTAGAAAATGCTGAGCTTTGGCTTGTATTTATCATGCTATCCATTTAAGGATGCTGGGAGACAGAATGAGTGTGTCAGTTCACCCATCTTGGGCATCTCATTAAATAGCAGCAAATACATTATGGCACTTGAGGAGGGAAAGAAGATTGCTCGGAGCAAGAAAAGGTCTGGCAGTTGAGAGGAAGAAGGCATCCCAATAGAGAGAGACAGAGATTTAGCAGCTGAGTGATGGGGCCAAAGCTCTGGAAACACAGAAATAAGAGAAAAATGAAATTTTGAAGGAAAAGGGAGGGGTAGAGAAGGGGGGAAAGAGACAAGCTAGCATGACAGTGAACCTTGGATCAGAAAAAGACAACATCAGAGAATCAGAGTCAGTTCTGACTTACAGTCTGTAAAACTCCATTTACATTCAGTGGGGCTGTACAGAATATAAGTCAGGGTTGCTTGAGTAGAATAAAATCCTTAAAAAGACAAAAAAACACCCTAAAGCTAGCAGGCCATAGAGAACCACAAGGATATGCAGCCTGTCAAAGAGGCTGCAAGGCTGTGATTTATTAAAGTGCTGCCTTTGCTAAGAGCATGATCTAAAACACATTTAACCCAGTAGGAGACTTTCCATGGACTTTGGCTCTTAAACAGCAATGTTTGACCAGCTGATAAAGCACATTCCTTTTATTTTCATAAAAAAAAGAGGAGGGGATTTTAAATTGCTTTGTTTCAGACAAGCTATTTACAAACAAAAAGCATAAGCTGATGCATGCACAATGCCTTGTTAGAAGGAGGTTGAGGGGAGTTAACACTTATCAGTGTTAATTAGTAGTTAGCATGAATGCCACAGAATGCCACAGAAAAATTTAAATGAAACACTGAATATATTCACTAGTCTCAATGGTTTTTCATCCTTTTAATAGATATACATGCCTGTAGAGGAGAAGTGAATGCCGGTTTAAAACAAGGGTCTGTCTGGCCTAGTGTCCTGTTTCCAGTGGTGGCATACAGCCAGGAAGGAATAAGAAAAGGACAGTTATGTCCTTATGTCCCACTCTACCGCATAGTTGCTTGTCACTGCATACCTTCACATGAAGCAATTTTGGAATCTGCTGGCCAGATATAAATGAGAATAAGCACCACAACATAGGAAAGCATAAAGGAGTATAATCCCTTGTGTTCAAGGGATTATTCAAGGGATCATTTTCTTTTCTTGAAGTTAGACCTACATGTAGATCACTCAAGAGCCTCTTACTCTGCAGATGAAGTAAAATTGCAATGTTTTTTCGTATCATGTGCTTTGGAAAGCTCCATGCTGCAAAGCATCCCCATGATAAAAGAATTTAGTTTCACTCTTGGGCTTGATTTGGTACTGTACAATTACTTGCAAGTCCTTCATTTCTGTACTACACTGGATTCCTTAACCCTGGCACTTTTGATTCAGACTTGTTAGCATAAGCCAATAATTTTTCCACCTCCTCTCAGAAGTGTGTTCATAGTCCTGATTTTGATGGCAGGTAAATGGAGGGATACTTTGTTCAACTGAACAAAAGAGCTCTGCCTGCAGTAATACTTTTTAATGTCTTCAAAGAGAGATCCTAGGCTGAACTTCAATAGTTGACAGAGTGCTCCGTTGACAGAGGTGACAGGGCAACAATTTCATTTTTTATTGAACTATGTCTCAAAAATTCAGTAAGGGCACAGACAATAAACAAACATTCACAGTGAAAAATAGATCACCAGGTTTCCAGGACAATTAGCACCTAACACATTCTTCTCAGGTGACAACTGAAATACTACAGTTAACATTCAGCACTAGTTTTTCTTTAGTGTCTAGTACAGATGGTGAAAATTCCTGGCTTGAGAAAGGTCAAGAGTCCATAGCATTTTTTTAACCACTGATCAGACAAGAAACAAATAAAACAGAAATACTACCTTCCCCAAACTACATACCATCCCCCTGCAAAGCTTGGTAAAGTGAGACCAGCTCTAGGGACAAACTAATATTCACTCTCCGTGCTTATTCACAGTTTGCCTGTTCTGCTGATCCCATGGTCATGTTGCAAATTATTCCCTCTTCTGGCAGTGTCATTTTTGTGGGGAGCAGAACTGCCTTGTATCTGCTAGCTCATTTCACATAGACATCAAATGAAATAGTACTGCTGAAGAAATAATTTGCACCTTTATTAAAAGTTATCAGAACCTGCCAGCACAGGAATGTACATATGTAGCTAGCTTTGTACACATTGAGTAAAAACAAATATTTGTACCCTTATAGCTCACAGGGTATCATCACAATATGTGTTTGTGTAAAGATGAAAAGTCAGGGTATTTTTTCTGTCAAGACTTCTTCTTGCAGGCTGTTGACCAGAACAGAGAAATTGGGTCACTGCAAAGTCTGGACCTTTAGTCCACACATGGATTTTCTTGATTTCCATTTCCGCTCCCTTAGATTCCTATATATGACACTGAAAAGAAACTTTGTAGTCATTAATAAAAATAGGTATCAAAAGTTAAGTTAAATTTTAGTATATTCAATTATTCTGATCTCTTGGGAACCGAAAATCTATTACTCATAACACAGATCAGAAGATTTAAAGCATAATTGTATTCTTGATGGTCTTTAATCTACAAAACCAAAGACAGAGAAACCTTGACTTGACCAAAGAGACTTCCACCTCAGGCTGAGCTAAGCTGCACTTATTTTAGCCCAGGTTTTGCAGCATTCCTTTCATTTAATGTTTGCAAGAGATTTCTGCTAGAGCTTCTTAGGAAAAATTATTTTGGACACATTTTCTTTATGTTGATGTCTGAGCAAAAAGACAAGCTTTATCACTATTGTCATACTGCAAGGGTTTATAAAGACTTTATTAACAATCCAGTCCATTTAAAAGTAAAATGGCATATTACAGTGAGTAGAAAATTTGCCATAATCTGTGCATTTCTGCTGAAAACCTCAGAAGGGAAACAAAACACTTTTAAATAGATGGCCTTTCATTATGTACCAGTTACAGAGGATGGTAACAAAATAAAAACAGCAGCTGAATATGCACGTAATACCATTCCCTTCCCACACTCAGACTGCAGGGCAGCCCTGGATACAGTCAAGGCAGCAGGAGATTGCAACTGGCCTCTGTACTGAACTGATGGGTAGCTTTCAGATACCCAGGGCTTTGAATACAATTGTTCTATCTCTTGAAAGGCTATCTTTAACTGCCTCTGCTCTTTGTGACTGTCAGCCCCATCATGTGATATGATTCTCCAAGCACTTATTTAGATCTTGTAAATTATATGTAGCATGATTGGTGGTATAGGAAAATTGTATTCCTTACACATTGGACCCCAAAAGGCACAAAGCGGGTTAAAGACAACAAACAAATATACGAATGCCTTTCATCAGCTCAGGAGCTGAACAGTCTCTGTCATTAGTGGTATAGGACCTTTAGAGAAAGAAAAATTATTATTCTTTTGCAAATGAAGGCCCTTGACCAGAAGGGAGCACAAGTGATTTCCCCACATCATGGGGAAGCATGACATTTTGCCAATAACTCTCTCTGGGTCTCCTTAGGTTTCACATCAGGGCACTAAGGTCGTTCCAGCTATCCTCCTAATAGCCACCTCTCTGGGACACCTGCAGTCTTTCTGGGTTTTGATTCATATGTGGCTAGTTAAGGAAAAGGCTAAGGGATTTTTCAGCAAAGTAAATCTGCAATATATCCAGTCCTTTTAAAAAGCCTGCTTTGAGTGGACTGGACAGCTACATTAGAAGAGCTGTGATATGATGAATAGAAAAATGCAGGGCTCAGATGAAGTCTTGATTAACTTGTCATCCTAATCGCCTCTGGAAACAGAGGGAAGAGGATATTTTATTTTTAAATTTTCATCTAGGTGACATCTCATGCAGTAGAAGAACATTTGCATTGTTTTCCACTAAATGTGTGAGTGGGAGAATATGAATGTGAGACTTCTCGGTATTTTCTGTGTGTCAGAAAAAGACAGAATCAGAAAAGTGGTTTTTGAATCTGTATGCAGGAGATCAGGCTTTTATCACAGGACTTATGTTTTGAAATTGATTTAGAAGAACAATCACTGGCTGGCACCTTTCCCTGAAACCAAACCGAATTTGGAGATTTGGAAGAATCCCATCTACTTCAGAGGGATGGAGAAGAAACAAGAAGCTTCCTTGTTCCTTTCTGCTCCTTAATTGGTCTATATGAGAACTTACTTTGCATTTTGCCAGCTTTCACAGAACTTTCAGGCCCATATTTCAGAACCAAGAATTTCCTGTATTTATGAGTCTTAACTGAAGTGGTTCAAAGCTTAAAAAGCAGACACAGGTAGGAAAACTTGATAGCTATAACAGAGCACTGAAGAAAGACCTCATAAAAGAAGATTTTAACAAATAAGAAATAATTGTTGAATAGAGGAGAAACCTGTATCAGTTAAAGGTCTTTACCAAAACTATATATCCTTTCCTTTTCTGCATCTGAAAATAACCAAGAGTTGAGGGCTGGGTTGGCTACTTAACTGGCTACTTACTGTACTGGAAAGTAGTGTCAGGTAATATAATTCATTTCAAATGCATGCTGCATGAGCATAAAAGCAATAGTACTGACAGAAGAAGCAGTTACAAAATAAAGAGTTACTTGATGCTATAATGATGATTTATTGCATAGCTAGATTGATAATTGTGTACCCTTACTCAATGACACTAGTTATAAAAAACTGACAGAAATATGCTCATATTGTGAGTCAGTTATACCTGACTTTACTGCCTCACCACACCCATCCATCCTTTTGCCATGGTCTGAGCCCTTTCACAAGTCATTTAAGCCCCCTGTGATTCCATATACATCCACTGCCATTTTAGCCTAGTACATCTCAAAACCCATCTGCAAGGGAAAAATCAATTTAAACCCACCCTGGATGCAGAGGCAGCATCACTTGAAGGGAGCTTTATGCCCTATTTCTCTGCTCACCAATGTGAAGACATCTGCCCTCCTCTGCCTATACTCATTCCCACCAGCTAGCCCCAGCTGCCAGAGAAAACCTGTCCACCTTGGGAGCAGAAAGGAAAACCGTTCTCCAGCCAATCACTCTCTATCATTGTGTTAATAACCATGTCCCCATCTGTCCTCCATTTCCATCTGCTGTCTTTGGTCTTACACTAGGCTTGGAAGGTCCTTGGTGAATGCATAGCCCTTCGTTGCTGTACATTTGTTATACTTTAAAAAAGGTGAATAGGTCAAGAGCATTATCCTTGATCCATGCATAACATAATTTAGGAGGAGAAGAAGGAGGGGTTTCATTATACAAAGCTACAAGTGCTGGTCACCTGCACACCATATTACAGTCCAGGAGAGGCCACCATCTGCCCGCTGCTGTTCTGTTTTGAGAAGTAAGCTCAGTGTCTTACCCATCCTCCTCCAGCTGAAGGCTGGGCAAAAGAGCCATAACTTGCTGGAAGGCCGAAAGTCCAATGGATTTCAGACATCCTAAAGTCAGCCTGGAGGTACAGTAAAATGGTAAGAAGAGCTGGCCGAAACACATGATTGAAGACAAAAAGAAACTTTTGAAGGAAAACGGTGTAGAATCCATGAAGGATTTGCATGTTTCCCCTGAAAAAAATAAGATGTTGTGACTGATTGTTTTTAGGGATTGGTGAGTGTGGGAAAAGCAAAATATGTTCTACCTCTAGCAAATATCCTTAGTACCAGGTATCAGCATGTTGGATTGTTTACATTCAGGGGTATTCATTGTGCCCACTTCAATAATGATGTATAAACCTTTAGGTAAACAAAATTTGTGATACCCTAGAACAATAGTTTTAACAACATTTTGCATTGAAGCTCTTTCAGTGTAGCCATAGGGCAGAGTGATTTTCACAAGGCACTAAATGTGAACCATAGGAAACTCTTAGGATGGCACCCTAATTCCCATGATTCTGAAGGAATCACTTTTGTGAGTCAAAAAATAAGCCCATGAAAGAAAGTACTTTTTATCTCTATTAATTTATTCTGACAAAATGATCCAGTTGTAATGTTCTCTTACTATTTCTGAAATCTGGAAATGTCCAAAAATATGCAAAAGCAGTCACATGAAATACAGAAACCATAGGCACACATTTGTCTTGCACTATCCATAGGAATCTGTCATGGAACAAAGGAATTGGGGGGAGGAAGGGGGAAGGAAAGAAAGCATTATCTGGGAAGAAAAAATGTTGATGCAGACACACAAACCAATAAAAGAAGGAAGTTCCGAATCCAGGTCACTGCGGAGTCCTAAACACAGGCCTATTGTGTTTTGATGCAGCAGTAGCCCATATGGTCTTCCATTAGAGGGTTTCAAAGCAGTGGGCAATGTTACCATACCATATGTGCTGATTGGAACAACTGTGATGATTTATGTTAGCAAGCATAAGAATTTTTTTCCTTTCTCACTTTATTTCTCATTCTTCCTCTATTAGTAGAAGCCTAAGAATGGACAACCTTGTCATTACAGGTTTCAAGTATTAATATTAAATTTGTCCTCCAAAAAACCTAAGCAAAATTATTCTAAGACCAACAGTGCAGGAATACATACTTAAAAGTGAGGTCTGTAACCTGGAACTACATGTTTCCACCAAATAAAAGATCCCAGTTTCTACTTTGGCTTCACACTACTTCTAATCAGTTCCCTGCTAGGAAGCAACAAAAGGCAATGGCCAAAACTGAACCTGATGGAAATCTACCTCTCAAAAACTAAACTTCCCAATGCATGCTTGTTTCTCAATTTCCCCCTTTAAAACAAAGCAATAGAAAAGAAAATGAAATAAATGTTAAAAATTTTATCAGTGAGTAAAAAATCTTGCTTTCTATGAGCAAGAAGCCATAATGTACCTAAAATAAAAAAAAAAAAAAAAAGAAAGTATCATCTCTCATTTCCTCGGGAGTACAAACCAGAGCTATCCACGACTTTGCTACCAGAGATCAGTTCTGTGTATAGAAATCATCCCATAACACCAAACAAACATGTCATTAAGCCCCACATCCCCTCTGATGAGTAACTTATACTTCAGGGAAAGCTCTTAAAAAGGACAAAACAGCCCAGTAACAAGGGAGCAGATTTCTTTTTCCTTTCCATGCTGTTACAGCTCTACTATCCCACCCCAGCAAATGTCTGTCAAGACATTGACAGAATGCACGGTGAGGACGGAGGGTGTTATTTACAGCCTAAACCACTTGAAAAATTAATTCAGCTGACAATTGTTGAGTTTCCATATTTATAAAATGTAATGAAAAGAGTGGCTTAGAAGGAGATTTCAACAGCACAAAGAAAGGAGGTACTCAATACCTTATAAAATCTTGGGCAACTGCCAAACAGCCATAGCAATTGCTCTCCTGCATCTCAGTGTAATCCTTTGACTCGATTTTCCCTACACTTTTATTTTAATCTCAGAGGAAAACTAGGTGCTCCAATGTCAGACGGTGTTCTAATCTGTTGATCTAGAACATGAAAAACACAAAACAAACCCCAAACACAAATGAGGTAAATCCCCTGGCGGTGCATGCATACATTTTTGTGTACAGGTGCAGATGGACTGCATACAGGCACTCACTCATGTAATGCATATAAGGTACTGGTAGTTTCACAGGTTACTTCATCAGCAGCACATTTTGTGATTGCCCTTACAGTGGAAATTACATCAGAAATGATGTAAGCTGTTCAGACCTTTTATGGAGCTGGATAGCTAATGCACCTAAGTCCTTGCCTTCACCTTCACCTTCTGGTGAACTGAGACTGGGCAAAGCAGAACAGACAGCAGTCGAAGAAAGAGGGTATAAATCTGGAAAACAACTGGTCACCCAAGAGAAGAAGTGCTCAGGGCAAAGCTTTGGCTAGAAAGTCAGCCTGCTTACCACAAGCAAAGAAGCTGACTTGCCTCATTCAGTGAAATAACTTCATATGCCTTCTGTGTAAATAACGCCTAGTCTCCGATTAACACTGAAATTACCAACTCCTGCTCTTATAAGGAACAATAATCAGTTATGTTTTGAAGTTGTTTAAGTCTGAACCATATGGTCTTCAAAGTGCCAGATCTCAGGAAGCACAAAGCTCTGTTTTCAGAGAGTAAAGGACAGGGCCAGACAAGTGCAATGAACTCAACAGCAATAGCAGAGCACAGCTCCATGACTCACTGAGCAAGTCCTTGATTTGGCTACTAAATAAGTAGGGTTAGTCCAGCCTCCAAACACTTCTTTCATCCATTTTCATATTATGACAGAACACCTCACAGGGGGCCTAACTAACTCGGTTTTATTGGTTCTTTAAACACAATGAAATGTTATGCAGAAGTTGATGAACTTGGAAAAGAACAGCAGTAATCAACCTGCAGGGGAAAAAAAATTATCCCTTTCCATTTGATCCAAATCTCTCTGTGCTATAGTCGGTCAGTAAACACAGGATTGGAAGATAAATAAATGCACCCTGGCAGCTGCCTCAGCTGCCACTGCAGTGCTTTCTGACACATAATTAGAAAACAAATGGCAGATTAGCTTAATAATATTCATTAGCATCTAATGAAACTGAGAGTGTTTCCTGTTCAAAGCATGTTGGGCTGTTAGTTGAATTTAAGTAAATTCTGTATTTCCACCCTTTAGCTATGAGAATAGGACTGGACGATGGGGGAAGAGAAAGCAGTTAACTCTTTCTTTCTTGTCCATGTTATGAATTGATGTTTTTTCCCCATGTTTTTCTCCTAGTCCTCAGGAAAGGAATGGTTAACAGAAAAGCAGGGTCTCCTTTCAGGCGTTGTTGTTATTCTGCACCTCCTCCCTTCGTTTTTTTTTTCAAATTATCCTAAGTAAGGATTTTAATGATATTCAGAAATCATAGCTGTCTTGCTGAATCGCTGTAGGACTGACCTCCCTTGACAGTTCTTAAATTATTCAGCTATCAAGGGCCTGCTAAACATTAAATTAAGCATCCTCTCTCCCCTGTCCTAAACCATTAAGTTATGCAAATGCACAGATAATGGGGCATATGACAGCTGGAGGCATTAATCAGGCAGCTCTGTCTCTGGGCTGTTGTTATGTAGAAACCGCATCTGCCAACAGACAGAAGAGACACAATTAGATCTCACTTAATGGAATGAGAAGAAACTACCGAGCTCTCTACATTCCTGTTAGGTTGTAGACCTGGGAGGGAATAAGACACTTGGGAAATCTCACTCGGTCTTTGTTTCTCTCACTCTCCTTTCTTTTTTTTCTTCTTTTTTTTTTTTTTTTATACCTGTTCTTCCAATTGAAATGAAAAATTACCTGTAATTGTTATCATTTGCAAACAAAGCCTGTCAGAAGGCCCACCCGCTGTTTACAATGGATGTTTTTCTTGTTCCCTGCTAAGGTTCTTTGGGGAATTTTCCTTCATTTGTTTTTTTAACTAATGCTCTGTCTTTGGAGGGTGGGGGAGGAAGCAAACAAACAGATCTCCCTTTACACCATTGGAATTACTGCTTTAAAAATGAACTTACATGCTCAATCACAGCAAAGAAGCATATTGCTGAGGCATGAGTTCATTTGCCTTTTGTACATATGTGATGATTTCTTTCCAATTACGTGCTAATTATTGAAGACAAGTGTTTGCAGGCAGTCTCTCCTCTCCTGTCACTTTTAGCACATTTCTCCCCTCTAATGGCTTCTCCCCTCCAACGAGGG
>VXBW01000360.1:81668-104272 GCA_013400375.1 Thinocorus orbignyianus | reverse complement strand
ACTTGTGCTCTAGACCCTTCACCAGTTTTGTTGCTCTTCTTTGGACATTCTCCTGCACCTCAATGTCTTTCTTGTAGTGAGGGGCCTAAAACCGAACACAGTATTTGTGGTGCAGCCTCACCAGTGCTGAGTACGAGGGTACAATCACTTGCCTAGTCCTACTCACCACACTGCTTCTGATGATGCTGACCTTGGCCACCTGGGCACACTGCTGGCTCATATTCATCTGTCTGTCGACGAGCACTCCCAGGTCCTTTTCTGCCAGGCAGTTCTCCATCCACTCTTCCCCAAGCCTGTAGTGCTGCATGGGGTTGTTGTGGCCCAAGTACAGGACTCAGCACTAGGCCTTGCTGAACCTCATCCCACTTGCCTTGGCCCATCGATCCAGCCTGCAAAGATTCCTCAAGGGAACGCCTTTATACCCTCAAACAGATCAACACTCCCACCCGACTTGGTGTCATCTACAAATTCACTGAGATTGCACTCAATCCCTTAGGCCCTTCCCAACACCAAAGATCACATGCAAGCTATATACTGCTTTCTTCATTGTTGAGATGTTGGATGGCTTCTGATTTGGGTCAACGAATCTTCCCTGGCATGTTTTACTTTGAAAACAAGTGATATCTAACAAACTGCCTTTGTGTAAGCCTAGGAGTATTGTGGCAAATTGACAATATATTCTATGGGTATAAATTGCATAAGTTCCTGAAACCTGCACTGGAGAGGATGGGAGAGATGCAGATAATCAGACCCATCATTTTTTCCATATTGTCTGCTTTGTGACATTTGACTGCTTTCTAGTGCCAATTCTGAAATTGTATTGGCTTTGAAGCAATCATCCATTAACAGTGGATGCATTTATTTGTCAAATTCCTCCATGCCAATGCATACTGAGATTTTATAAACCTTCATCAGCTTTTTAGTTGTATTTTTCAGAAGAAGATAAATAGGGGAATCTGACCAGTCCCAGTGTTTTTTCTGAACAAAATATGCTTGGCATTATAATTAAATACCTCTATAAAAATGCCTAAATAAGGCAACCATTCAGAAATTTGTCTAGAATAGTCTTGGCCTGTGTTACTCCTTACCATCTGATGTTATTTAAACCACAAACTTATAATAAGGTATTCTCTTTGCCTGGTCAATATTTTGACCAATATATGTGGGAATAATTTCCTGGGTGAACTCAATATGAAGACAAACTGCTCAAAGATGTATGTATATTGGATTCTATTAGCAAAGTATTAAACAGATCAAGAAATAAAATATTTCATGGAAACATGAATCACGTATCAGGAAAAGCGTGGTGAGTAGGACTCAGGAGGTGATCATTCCCCTCTACTCGGCACTGGTGAGGCCCCACCTTGAGTTCTATGTACAATTTTGGGCCCATTACCACAGTCATTGAGGTGCTGGAGGAGGTCCAGAGAAGGGCAACAAAACTGGTGAAGGAGTCTGAAGAGTGAGCCTTATGAGGAGAAGCTGAGGGAACTGGGGTTGTTCAGCCTAGAGAAGAGGAGGCTGAGGGAAAAACTTATCGCTCTCTACAACTACTTGAAAGACAGTTGTAAAGAGGTGGGGGTCAGTCTCTTCTCCCAAGTCACAGGCGATAGGACAAGAGGAAACAGCCTCAAGTTGCACCAGGAGAGGTTCAGATTGGATATCAGGAAAAGATTTTACACTGAAAGGGTTCTTAAGCATTGGAATGGTCTGCCCAGTGGTTGAGGCACCATCCCTGGAGGTATTTATAAGACATGTTGACATAGTGCTTAGTGACGTGGTTTAGTGGTGGATTGTTGGTTTTTATCAGACTTAAATTGATGGTTGGACTAGATGATCTCAAAAATCCCTTCCAACCTAGACAATTCTATGATTCTCTGATTCTATGAGGCAAATAACTTTTCATACACACTGGTACTATATAGAAGCTAGCTATCACGTGTGTTTTAAACAATAAAGTGTATGCACTTTATTGTTGTTGCTGTTCATAATGGTCATTATCAATGTTAAACAATATAAAATATGTAAATAGAGTTAAGGTTGTAGCAGCCAAAGACAAACACTCAATAATCACCTTAGTGTTCATTTGTCCCTTACACAGTTGTAACCATGCATTGCTCTCAGACTGCTTTAGAAAGGAGTGTGATAGCCTTATCTTCAGTCTCTCTTTGGGAAGAGAATGTGTTCACTTCCTTAAGTGAGATTAGACAGCAAAGAGAGTAACACTGAAATTGTTGACTTGATTTATGGAGCAGCTATCCTACTTTTGTTCATGAAAGTTTGCCCTCAAAAATTATTTTAAATTGTGTTCTTTCAGTAAGCACTAGTATAATAAAGTCTTCTGCCAACATCTGTGAACATCTGGCATTTTTAGTATTTAATATCCAAATGAAAGGTGCACTGTCATCTTCATGTCTTCCTATGTGTTTAACACTGTGTATGTGAAGTGAGAAGAATTATTATTTTGAGAAGAATTAAAAGCATAAAATGCTTAAATGTGCAAGTGCATATAGTTCTTCACTGAGTTTCTAAACATTAAAACAGAGTTTGCAATATGTTGTTTGCCTTGAATTTGCAAGTGTTGTTTCATACATGCTGAGTGGTGACGTATAGCAAGTTAGGGCTGAATATGTAGATTGCTTGTTGAATGTAACTTAATTATAGAGAACACAATTCCTATTATGAAATACTGATATACTATTTGTGTTTCTCTATTACAGTGTAATGACTGGAATGTTGTTTATATGTGCGTGTCCTTCAGATATAATTTTTTGTTTATTTATTGCCTGTGGCAGAGTCCAGGTTGTAGTGGTTCTCTGAAATTTAGTGCTTCCTTTCAGAAATTCAAACTTATCTCTAAATAACCTTCTCTCACAGCTTTGCCACTAATTTTCATGACATTAGGACTAGACCCTGTGTAGTGATTTACAACAAAATTACATTGTTTAAGCCTACTAAGGCAGTAAACAACTTTTTTCACTACTGCATGGTAAGAAACAGTCACAAATACGTAACAATTAAGGTTTGCTTTTTAATTTATGTCATATATATGAGCAGAATTACTATTTTAGTCTTCCGTGATAACCTTATTTCTGATTCTAGCTGGTTTTACTCACAGGCTCCTGAACATAAACTGATATTGCTTTCTCTGATGCTTTCCTTGATTGCTTTGACTGATTACCTTCTTCACTGTTCAGTACAACTTTTTTCTCAAAAAACATACTGTATCTGTGTCTCAACTCATTTCATATGCTTGGAACATGATCCTTGTCAAGCTAAGCTCATTTTCTATTGCAGAATATTTGATAAATGTCAACATTTCATACAGGTTCCTATCTCCATTAGTAATCACTGGTGTATTTGTTTTTATTATTTTGAAGGAAGTACATGGTTTTGCCTGTTTTGCTCACATCATCTGTCTATGGCTTCTATTAGACTTTATTTCATGCTGCCCAAATACTGTATTTTCTTTTCAGGTCTGTTTTTAGCTTCACCTTATAAACAGTGGATTCTGAACATCTAAGTTTTGATGAAAGGTTTTCTCACTGTCACTCATCAGTCTACCTGACTTTACCTTGCCACAAGTCCACCCGGTATTCACCTTTACACTTTCTGTTAAGGACTGTATTTCCAAAGTGGCAGGGACCGGCCTTCTTCCTCTAATCACTCTCCTTTGGGACTAAGTCCTCACCTGGGCACTCATGTCCCACCTGCTTCCAAATACATCCAAAGTCCAAGGAGATCCACACAGCAGGTTCATTGTTCAACACAAGACAATATTGAATGGTCCCCAGTTCAGAAAATAAGAACAAAATTGCCACTTGTGCCCAGGCCTGTGTAGACAGGCAAACATTGCCCACAGGTTTGCATCAAGACTTCTGCAATGTGAAAGCTTCCTGGATACTCATTAGCAGAATTCCCATTACATCAACAGTTGCATCCTTCTCAAATCTATGTCATGCCATTTCTGACCCTTCTGTTTTCCTCAGTCATCTGTCAACAGAAAGTCATGCCAATCCCCTGGTCTTCCACGTATTGGCAATCCTTCATCAGCCATTCAGATCAAAACAAGTAGATTGAGCAAGACCAACCGCTACCCATAATTAGGGAAGAAATTTGGGCCTGTAGTTAACAAGGCTTCACCATACCTAACATCCACAGTGACAAGGGAATTCACATCTTCTGCAGAATATCACTTCTTTGTGTCGTTTGTACCACTCCTCATGCTGCACTGCAGTGAGAACTCTTCCCCTGACAGCTAGGGTTGCAGAGGATTTTTAAAACAGTCTATTGGTCTACTCATGTGAGCAAGGATAACTTATGCAAGCGTCATTTTCTAGGATGACATCTGTGTGTCTTTTTCCAGTTGGTGTGTGAACTTATTCAGAATCATTTTCAGGGTCTCCAGGTTTTCTGTGGAACTTTTAAAAATCTGTTAAACCATCCAGTGGTCTTTCACTTTCTATTTTCACCTGCCTGATTGATTTTTATATCACCCCAGGCAAGAGCAGATTTCCAGTAAAAGTAAACTGGGTCACATCATTTATTTCACTAACTTCCTCAAGACCACTTTCTGATTTCTCTCCTCAGATTGTTTTATTTCTGATCACATTAGAGGTTGGGATTTTTCCCCCTTTGTTTTAGGCTTCCTTCTGTAATCACAGCAAGCTGTATATATCTATTTATTATATATGTGCAGAGAGCTATATAGGATATTCATGTAATAAGATATACAATATATATGAGATAAAATATATCTTGTTTCTATTTTGGAGAAGATATATATATACTTATATTATGTATATAGAATACATTTTTATATTTTGACACCCAAGATAATTATAGATATCAGCACTTTTTTTTTTTTATAGAGAGAAGTTGAACCCTAAGCCCTCAGGCCTCTCTAAGTCCTGAGGCATACTGAAAATGATAATAACCCATCATTTGTTTTGCCATATTACTTAATTAATCCAGCTGCTCTAGAATTGCATTCTTCTTTCACTGGATATTAAACCAACTTGTCAATTGTAATTGCAGAGCTCTTTTTTCCCTTTTTATTCTGTTCAGACCAGTTTTACTGAGTCTATGTTTTCCTTCTATTCTGTCTCTTTATTTCATTCATTTGTAGTCTGAAGGAAATGCATGGATACAGGGTTGAAATAAAAAAAAAAAAAATTGGCCAACAATTTAGTGAAATAATAATTGCAATTCATATGGAAAATTAATTAACACTACAAAATGTTTTAATAATAAATATTGTAAAATTTACATCTGTCAAAGTGTAGTAAAAGTCACAGAATCAGGTTAACCTAGAGCAGGTTGGACAGGAACCATTCTAGGAGGAGATTCCACAGCCTCTCTAGGTAACCTGTTCCAGTGCTCTGGCACACTCAATGTAAATAACTTTTTTCTCATGTTGAGATGGAACTTCCTGTGTTCCAGCTCCAGTGCATTGCCCCTTGTTCTGTCACCAGGCACCACTGAGAAGAGCTTGACCCCATGCTCTTGACACCCACCCTTCAGATATTCATAAGTATTGATAAGCCTTCTCTTTTCCTGCCTAAGGGTCTTCCACTTCAACAAGTGTACAGGCTGCTGTGTTATCCAGATAACTCTAACACATCGTTAATAAATAACTTAAAGTTTTCAATAAATTCCCACTTTGTTGAGTTAAAAGCTGTGTTGACCTGTTAAAATGAGCATGCTGCAACTCTGCCATGCGCATAGGAAAATGAGTGCTTCTGAGGAATATCATGCAACATTCAGTACTTGCAAAAGTGTTTCTTTTTCTGTGCATAAGCTAACACATGTGATCTGCTCGTCTTCTTTATCTCTCTATGCATTGTTTTTTATTATTTTGTCAAGCATATTTAGTGTTGCAGTCTCTGGGAGGAGTATTACATTTTTTAAATAATGCAATATTGCTGACAGGGTTTGCATGATGGAATCATTGATATTGATGTGACAGCCTTGATGTCTCTCTGCTTATTATTATGAAGTATGTCTGCTGTGATGCAGAAAGCAGTATTCTTGATCCCCTCTTCACTATACATGATTAGTTGTGCTGCCCTACAAAAAATCTTAATTCACTCTGAATAGTGACAGTGATCTTGACAATCATTAACACTCATCCTCAGTGTGAAATCCATTCACAGACTTTTCCTTCCATTCCCATTTTTATGAGGCAATAATCCAGTCCAGGTGGATACCTCCAGCACACACTTGAATCATCCATCACCCAGAGGAACTGCAGGCATCCCGGGTGTCCCAGCAGTGAAGAGTAAGTGTGCCTCCACGAGGCACCGGGGGATACCCGTAGGAATGAGAAACAGAGACTTAAGCATCAGTAAAAAGAGAGAGCACTGTAAACTGAAGTGGTAGCAGTATCCAAAGTGAGTTTTCCTAGCATTTCTCAGGTGCTGTGTCTCAGCTACAGCTCAGAGCTGCCACATCTAGCAAGAGAAATTTTCTTTTGTCTCAGACCAGATCCTCTGGTAGTAGTACAGTTGTCTTTTGGACATGGTTCTGATCCTGATCCATGTGAAACAGACCTCCTGCCCAGGAAAGAGCATGAGAAGGCAGTGGAGGAGTGACAGGCACTGGTGTAATAGCCCAGAGCAAATAGTTGTGCATGCTCTTATCTGTCTTCTGAGCCATCTAGTCCCACTATTGCCTCCAACAGCACCGGTCTTCATTTAATACTTTCACTTCTGCCATCTCAGCCTTTGAACTAGATGATCTCTAGAGGTCCCTTCCAACTCTGACAATTCCGTGAACGCTATTCAATTCCTTGGATGTGGAAATAGGATGAAATTCTTAAGAGACTTATGCAGCTGGAATCTCTACAACTGTCTTGACAACTGCTTAAAGACCAAACAGAAAGAGACAGAGGCTGTCCTTGCCAGCTTCCAAAGATGATGAACTATGCCATATGCACAGTTTCTGCACAAGAAGTTATAATAAATCAGGCTAGTAGCCTCATGTCTGAAGAAGACTGACTCAGCCTGAGAGCACAAATACCATTTCAATGCCAAGTTTTTAAGCTATGTTTCAAAGTTACTGCCAGTGAATAAGCTGCTACACTCCATTCCCAGCCTCCCTGTTCAAAAGATAAATTAAAAATGAATGTACTTAACTGAGTCTTAGAACAAATTAAAATTAATTTACAGGCAGAATTCTCTTTTTCAACCTGAAAGAAGGATCATCCTCCACTGTACAGCCACCTAAGGTGTATTGTACACTCAGAACACAGAATCTAAAAAGGGACCTCTGTGAATTCCTCTTCAATTCTCTGACGAGTCTGTGCCCCTGAAACAAATCTAGCCTGTTTTAGTAAAACCTTCTTTTCTGCTTCAGGGCTATGGGATTAGTTGCCACAGAAAAACAGAGCTAGAAACGAAAGCCATGTCATAATAGTTAGGAGAGTTGAAGTGAAGAGCTCATCAACAGCCACTGGATGTGTCTTCCTGCTGTGGTGCAATGGTCTTCTCACAGCTCTGTCTGCTTGTCAACAGCTAGGTTTTTTGAGCGGCTAAGAACTGCCCAAATGACTTAAACTTCGGCTTCTTGTGTTGTGCCAAGCACTGCTACCAGCAAAGATCTGCTGCAGAGCTGGCATAGCGGTGATAACACTTCAGAAAAGGGACAGTAGAGAGGAGAGCACTGCCTCTGCCACACAGCCCAGGTGGCTCTTCCCACACTGCCCAAGAGTTCCTCTGGGTACCCGTTTTAAAGCTCTGGTGATGTACTGTTGCATTAGTTATTTAATAGTTCAAGGGACCCACCTGGTTTGTGCCTATTAATTTACAACCAAACCTGTTCTTATTTAGGTAACAATTCCTGATACTACTAGAATACAAGGAGGTGTTCTACACCAAAAGAAATTATTTTTAGGTTGTTTGCTAAGGTCTTAAAGTCACACAGGTGCTGCATATGTGTAGTCTAAACACATACTTTCATCTGGTTTGCATGTTCTTAATAGCAGGTTCATTAAACATTTTCATGAGGTTTTAAGTGTCCAATACCTTTCCTTAAGTGTCCAATTCCTTTCTTTTATTTCACTGAATTTCTTGTCACAATGAATTATGTGTGGAAGTAAGACAGCTCCTTGATGTAGTTTGGAAATGTTACAATTCATACCAACATAAGGAAGGCTGGGTGATTCTGGGTCTAGGAGAAGGATATGAAACCATCCACTTCTAGATATTGATATCTAGATTTCTATCTAGATTGCAGAGTAGTACTGACCAATGTACTCAACTCATCATCCTCTGAACTTAACTGCATTTTAAAATACTAATTCATCATCACATGGAATTATTTTGTGCAATTTTAGCCTATAAAACGCAAAAGGAGTGTTACAATGGCAGGGTATCCAACTTGGTAAAACCTACACGGCTGATTAGAGAAGTTTCCCAGAGAAGTTGTGGATGGCCCATCCCTGGAAGTGTTCAAGGCCAGGCTGGATGGGACTTTCAGCAACCTGGTCTAGTGAGAGGTGTGAGGGGGTGTTGGAACTGGATGATCTTTAAGGTCCCTACCAGCTCTAACCATTCTGTGAGTCTAGGAACTATTCTTACTGCTGAGAAGCTCATCCACATCATCACTTTGTTACCTTGTCATATCCAGCTCTTCCCCACAATCTTTTGGCCAAATAGAATTTTTAGATGGTTTTATTCTTTCTACAATGTGGTCACAATGCAAAGTCCATGGTCTGGCTTTTTCACAGCCACTGTAAGTGGTCTCAGCTCACCTCTCAGCAAGCAGGAAACCATATCAGCAATCAGAAAAATGAGCAGGTTTTCAATCTCAGCAGACAGACCCCAAGTGTGCAAGGAAAATGAATTCCAGAGAGGCTTCTTCAGAGCTATGGTTGACTCACATTGGCAAGGCCAAGCACATTGTTGTACTTCTGCTATAGAGAAAGGGCTTCAGACTCTCAGCTATCAACCAACGAGCAGGTTTTTCCACTTCTGCATTCACTGCAAACTACAAAAGAATGCAAAGATGGTGCAGCCATGATTTGGCAGGTTTTTATGCCAAGAAATTTGGAAGAAAGGAGTTTTAAAAGTCAATCTCTATAAGGTCTCTTTGCTAAGAGTTCTCAAACAGGAGAAAACACTGCAAAACATTATAAGGATGTGCCAAATGGTGTTATATTTAAAAAACAAAAAAATTTAAAACAATTGTATCTTACCCCAAACACCAGTGGTACAATCTGCAGTAAGAGACAACAAACTTTCACATGACTGAATGTATTTTTTCTATTGTCAAGAACACCTCATTGTCAGCTACAGGCACAGGTAGTAAGGGAAGACTGTCCATGATACCACTTCCAAAAATAGGCTAAGAAATTATTGCACTAGCAGCAATTAGTAAAGGAAAAAGGAAAGGTGAACTGTTTCTCACCGAGTAATATTAGGGGCAATTTAGAAAGCTATGCAGCGTGTGATAAAAGCATAGTTTCTCATAATACAAAATACTTGTAAATCGCCAGCTGCATTCATTCTAAACTTTTCTTTTCTGAAGCTTAGTTTTTAAACAGTTTAGTGAAGGAAGAAAAAAGACATCTGATCTCTGCGTCTAACTCTGTCATATTAACCAAGTCTTTGTCTCCCTCCTGTGTCCACAGCCCATAGTTAACATGAATTTGAGAGAAACATGAATGAAGATCTCTTTCAAATATTTACAGGCAATGCTTTAAAGTCTTCTTTTCAATTCATATGCAAAGTGACACGAATACTTCTTAGATAAAGAAGATTCTTAGATTCTTTACTTTTCTTAGATAAAGTAAATACTTCCTAGATAAAGGGTAGTTCACATCTGATAAAAGCAGGTCAGAAAAAAATCGCAAAGTAGACTGAGCAAAATCAATCCAGTCCCTTTGTGATTCATGATTGATTTTTCCCCCTGCTAAAATACTGCATCTAGCATTTCTTGGTAACCTGTAATGTAGTACTTTGTAAAAACTTATCCAAACTTATCCTCCAAACCTTTCTTTTAACTGCCAGACTGCTGAATTTACATGATCTCATCAAGCAATGACTTTCACAAGCATTAACTGCAGAAGGGGGAGAAATGATTAATGCACAGATGAAACACACCATTAAATCTTAAACTAATTAATTATTAAATTCTGCAATATCTTAGTAAAGTTGCCTGTTTTTATTTCCGAAGGGAATATGTGGAACTAAGGTAGATATATCATACATTTTTGATGCACGTATACATCTATGCCTCATTAAGTAGCGTGAGCCTTCTTTAGAGGAAAGATATTAGTAAATGGGAAATATCCTCGAACACATCATATGAAATCTACCCCTTTTCATTTCTTTTCCTTTTCTCGTATTTGCAATGTCCAAGAAAACTCTCTTTGTGAAACACCGAGTATGCAGTTTGTTGCTATATTTTTAAGTATTCTAGCATTGAATATGTTCCCCTTTTCAAGGGAATCTGTGGAGCACAGCCTTTATCTTTTTCTGTAAGGGAAGAAATTTCCTTTTTAAATCAAGCTACATTCCTTGGAAGGCACCACATGTGACACAAACATTCAAACATCCAGAATAGGAGAAAAAGTTTTTCCAAAAAATATACAAAAACAAAACTTAAAAGTTTTGCATGAACTCTTAGAAATTTGAGGAAGAATGTTCTGAATACTTCCAATGAAAATACGACACATAGACACAGCTACTATGCATTCATTTGGGCATGGGGAGCAATGGCTATTGCTTTAATCAAATGGAAGCCCACAACATTTCTCTGTTGAGTTCCATGTCTCTTACTTGCTGTAAACCCGTCAGCAACAGCTTGTAATCTTCCATTTTTCCTCGCTGTTATCTGTACCTTTCCCAAAGGACAATGAAGACCTCAGGCCAAATCCTTTTCTAATCATAGAATTATAGAATGGTTAGAGTTGGAAGGGACCTTGCTTCAGCCGCATACACCTGAAGTCAGGCCTGGTAGATTCCTTTCAATAAACTGAGGTAGATGATCCAATCCTAACAGTATTCAAAGCATTAAAAAGTACCTATTTTTAATGAAAAGAATGTCTTTTGTAACCCTTTTATAGAGCCTGGATATGTTTGCTACAATTTTTTTTCCCTTTTCCTGCCTTCCCAAAAGGTCACAAGAATCTTCCAAGTAGTTCGTTCTTCATTTGGTAAAATAAGCAGGAGTTGAACAAGAAGATCTTTAGGAAAGAATCTTTTAATTTAGCCATCAGTCTGCAAACAATTTGATATTACACAGCCAAATATTATCTAAAAAAAAAGTAGACAATTTAGACACTTATTTCAAGTGACCTGAAGGACATTAAATCATAACAAACCTTTTGAGGATTGTACCCTAAAAAGCTACCTGATGCTTATGGTTTTGACCCATGAAAGGGGTCAAAATTTTTCTTCTATTTCTAGCTCTCCATTGCTCTAATATAAAATATTAGCAGTTCTCAAACTCTTCCATTCTTTCAGTTACAGGCATTCTTTCAGTCTGTGACCTGATTTTCCATAAGTCTCTTCCTCCATTGACTTCACGTGGTTCTCTGAAGGTGTAACCCATCGCTTTGTTATATTCTCATTGTTGGTATTTAAAGGAGAACTTAAATAATCTTGTTAGTTTTATGGCTTTGAATATCCCTCCAACAAAGGAATAGAGACAAAACTGAAGTATTCCTTAAAGTTACCTTTTCTTACCTACATAAGGTGAAGGGCAGTACAGCCAAGTGTCATGGTTTGGGCAAAACTGGCCAATGACAAGACAACAGATGGTCTGCCCCACCTCTTACTCTAAGGAGAGGAAGAAGATACGTAGAGTTATGAGTTTAGGGGGGAAAAAAATCTAAAAACTGAACTAATGAAACACTAATAATAAGATTAAGAGGAAATCATTAAATAGATACATATAAATATATATACAGAATTGTATCAAGATCCCAGGGAAATGTCACTGGCAGGCACCGGAAAGCTTCAGACTGGTGTCAGTGATGAATGGGAACTGGATTCCAGAACATGCTGTTGGGGATCAAAGGCAAACTGACGGTGTCCTCCTGAGGCATCAAAGAAAGAGAGCTACTGAAGAAGCAGCCATCCAAAAGGAGGCAAAGAAGAATGGCCAACATGGACCTTTTTGTCCCTCAGCTTTTATTCTGAGCATGGCAGATGGAATGGATTATCCTATTGGACAGTTTGGGTCATCTGACCTGTCCACTTCTCCCCACAAGTGCAGTACCTCCTTGGGGTAAACAACTAAGCTAGCTGACCCTGGGTGCCACAGCAGCAAGAAGAAGTGAGAGCCTCTCTCAGTGAACATGAAGTTGGCTCTGCTCCACCCCAAAACAGAATGCAATGCTAGGATGAGGTTGATTCACAGAGCTTCTTCAGCAGTTATGCTCTTTATCATAACTTCATTTGAATATGTTCTGCCTCTCTAACTCTGCTTTCCTCTATCTTCTTTGATTCAGACAGCCAATGCAACCACAATGAGATGTAAGTAGGATTTGTAACCTATCCTTAGGGAGTTAATGAGGGGGAGGTCACAAGAAGACAGATGCTGATGGGGTGGTGTTTCTGTGGGATCCTGAAGAGGTACCACGCTTCTGTCACACACTCTTTCTAATGCAATGTGATAGAATGATCTTGGGCCAAAATGTAGAGTCAGGTCAAATTCACTTTGATTTTCAATGAGGATTTTCCTTAAGCATCAAACTGCTTAGCCCACAATAGTCTCCAGTAGAAACATTACTCAAAATTATTTTTAAAATAGCAGTAATATCGGTGGTTTGTTTGGCACCAGATACTGCACAAATTCAGCTGCAGTTAAACAAGCCAAGCTTTCAATTTCTGCAGGCACCATAGTGAAAAGAGGACCAGCATGTGGGCAGTAATTTTCATTGTTTGTTTTACTCCTGTATCCTTTGCTAGCCAGCTGGTGATGGATGGGGAGCAGTGGAATGATGCAGCCTCCCTCTTTTGAGAGCTGTTTTGTACAGCAATCCAGATAATAATAAAACCCTGTGAAAGACCACACTTTTTACAAACTGCTAAAGTGGTAGGACTATTATATGCTGATAATGATAAATTGAAGGAGTAATTGGCAATAATTTGTTGCCCTTTTCCTTGAAAGAAAATTACTCATGTGGTTAAATGCTACCAGTATATTATGAAAATAAAGTCATTCTCTTCTCAGGCCATTCTTCTTACAGCTAGAAGCCATGTCTGTTATTTTTGCATCCTTCACTGCTGTCCAGTTCTAAACTCCATGGAAAAAGAATCGTTCTTCTCTTTTTGTGTCACACAGAATGCTACAATCCAGACAAGGATCATAAGATTTAGATCTTGTGACAGACATTATAGCACCAAAATAGTTTTATAACCTAAGGAGATTGAAAGGAAATATTTCTTTTTATGGTACCTAATGATACAGTATAATTTCCTGAACTGGTCACTGATCCAAGATAGTAGTACAATTAATATTTTACTGAGCAAAAAGATCTAAATTAATTAAGAAGTAGAAGAAAAGTTATCTGAATAATTTAAAATTCATCCTTATCTATACAAAGCAAGATTAGTATACAAGAGCTCATCTTTAGGCCTTATCTCGGAAAACACATCAAAGGTTGCTTGTTTGGAATGAGAAGGAAATTCATTAGATCACTAGTTATCCAGTGGAATCACACACCCCAACAAAATTTGGCTTCTCTCCAGTTTGTGATTGCAGAGATGTAATAAATACACAAATAGCATGGAATATATTTCAAAGAGCCAAAAGAGAGATTTTGATGCCCACATGTCTATTGACATTGGCATGAGCTCCCAAGCATCCTTTTTATTTATAAGAAATGTTTAATTACTCTTTATCGAGCAGAACCTTTCCTTCTGCTTGTAAAAGAAATTATTGCTTTTCCCCTCTGGTTCAGTCAGAGGAAGTTAATAGTCCCAGTTTTGTCTGGCAGCAGAGACAGTTAATGGCTGGGAGACTATCATAAACAGGGTTTATTGCCCAAATTACAATCTAGTTCCTAACCAGACTTCTTTGTTCAGATTGCCCTCATGGCATTTTGGCAATTTTCTGACTTATTTTCCAGTTCACAAAGACATGCCTCTGATATTTAAAAATTTAATGTGCTTTTTTCTTACAGTATTCAGAATTTATGACTGCAAATTCTTACGTGTATTGCGATATGTGTATCAACTTCATGACACTGGTCAAAGTGCTTCTCAGCAAAGATTCTTCAGTATGCAGCAAAATCTATGTTCACATACTCAGAATAAACTAGTTCCTTCTCTGCCCTTGTGTTGTTGATTGTGTACTATGATTAAGAGATATGTATAAAAAATATAATTGTACACATCACAAATTTTTTAAGGTAAGAAAAATTAATAGAGGTCTGTGTATGTAATAGTAATTCTTACTATGACATCATAATGCACATAGAGATTTGCCGTAAAAAGACTAAAAACCCAGCTTCATAGCGTTAACAAAGCAGTCTAACATAATGACCAGCTGAAGCTGATATTATGGTTGGAATACACCATAGAATGAGGAAATTTAAAGAAGTTTGAAGTTGGAGTTTCTCTAATTACTTAGCACTTTAGAAACAAGAAAATTGTTATACAAAGCATTCAAATGTGAGGAATATGAGGAAAAACTTGTTTATGGTGAGGGTGTCAGAACCCTGGAACAGGCTGCACGGGGAGGTTGTGGAGTCCCCTTCAGTGGAGACCTTCAAGACCCTCCTGGATGCAGCCCTGAGTGATGTGCTGCAGGCAATGCTGCTTGAGCAGGGGAGCTGGACTAGATGATCTCTAGAGGTACCTTCCAGCTCTGACAATTTCATGAGTCCATGAAAACAAAATCTAAAAATTGTCTTTCTTTAAAGGGCAGATTTCAGAAAGGGAGATTATGGGACTACAGACTTCTTTGCTATTACTCTTCATAGTTAGATTCCAGATTTTCTAAATAGATATGAAGCAGATGTTAACTCCTAGTGAAATACAGTGGCAAGAAATGTAAAAGTCAAATTCTTACCAGGACAAGGAAATCAATAAAAACACTGCATAAACTCAGCCAATGTGTTATATCCTTATAGGTGGTCAGCAGTAATAAAACTCTACCAAGATCACAGGCTTGAAATGACACCCAGTGTCACCAAATGCTATTATTGCCTTTGTATTCAAAGAGTCTCCAGACTTTTGCATCATTTTACAAGGCCAGGATACACAGAAAGTTATCTCAAATTCACTGCAAGTGGGAAAAAACTATGATTCTTTTTAAACATACCACCTACTCCCTAAGCTTCTCTAGCATCCAAATACGTCCAGTTCTGTCAGGCCACTTCTCTGATGCTCAGTAATTCAGGCTGATGATCTTCTAAATTTAAGAGTTTTGTATAAGCAGGAGTATTGCCATTCTGGAAACACTTACTATAGCTGCACTACCATTTTTACATTTCATATTGATATTTTTTATACTCTAAATATAAATAGATAGGGATATATTGTGTCTTTTCATTGCTCCTTGAACACAATGAAGCTTCTAGAAGGCATTCGGATGTTGAAGGAAGAAATAAAAATATTTGGTGTAGAGATAACTCCTAGTTTGGTCATGGTCAAAGATTCATGAGAGAGTCCACATATACACAGGTATCTGTGTCTTTGTAAGAGGCGTTGGAAAGTGCACAATAAAAATATTGTGAACGATCAGGATGGTTACTTGTAATGTTTAATTAATATTTCTAGAGCACTAGAAATCAGTATCATCAGCTACATCATGCTGCAGGAGTGAATTAGAAATTGACGGTAACTAGTGAGAGAGGACTTTGTAACCAGGGGTAAAAGAAGATTCTTCCAGTGGTTGGTTATTTTTAATTATTATGATGGAATTTTATGATGATGAAATATTATGATTTGTTAAAAATAAATATAATGGTTCTAAAGGGCATAGACTGTTTTGAAGTACAGAATTTTGTTTAAGTCCAGTTACAGCCTTGCTTCATTCTTTCCTTACAGTATAAGTTTTCTTGTTGGTTCAGAAACTCATTTCTTGAAGGGTGAGATACAGAATAATAATGCCAATGACAGCAGCTGATGACAAATCCTCTAACACGGTAACTTCGTTATTACTGTGATATAAAACAGGCGATTTCCCAAGTCAGGTACCATGCTCTTTAGGGACTATGGTCTCCAGAAAAGCTGCCCCCCTCCCCGGTTTCTGCCTGGAGCTGGATGCTCTTGCACATCAGCAACAGCTGCACCCCAAACAGTTACTTCAATCTGTGAGAGAAAAAGCACTTTAAATTAGCCCTGCTGAGCAGTACCACTTTCAAGGGAGCTCTCCTTCTAATAAAAGCCATCAGACGTGAAATCTGTGGCTCTGTGTCTTCAGCAATCAAGTGCTATCATTTCACATTGACAGCAGAGAAAGGGATTAGTAGCCTCTTCAAAGCAAATCAAACAGACATCTCTTGAATAGTAGGTGAAAGTAAAATTGAGGGCTTGATTGTTGTCTGCAGAAGTTGCTTATTTCAGCGGTTCCAGCAGAGGAGGAAAAAAAGGGGGCTCTGAGCCCAAACCAGAACCTTACAACAGTGACAGAGCAGCTGCTTCAGTATTCCTCCTCCAACATGTCATCTTAAGACCTTCAGTCTTTCTTTCAACCTGCCTAAATCCTGAGTGCCTTCTCCAAGCATCAGTGAAAGCCAAAGCCTTGCAGCCATCATTTGTTTAGAAGCAAACAAGATACCATAAAAGCAAAGATGAGTCCCTATGAAGCTTCCATAGAAAGAAAGATGTAACTGAGGAGTAAAATGAGGAATCCATTCACAGAATAGAGAATCTAGTCTAAAATGTTCCCTGTGCAGGGTGTACACACACCTCATGGCTTTGAAAGTGATTCTGGCCTTACACGAGACTCTCTGTGGCAACCTGAGCTCTACCTCTGTTCACTATTTCAGGTCTCTCAGCACTAAGCCCAGTGTTAAGATCATTCTGCTCCTTGGCTAATTCTTAGTTATTTTCTGGACAACACATGTGTATTAAACATCACTTGTAATGAAGGTCTTGTATTCATATTACAGGCAGATGAAAGGATGACTTGGAAATCAGACTCTAACATGGGAAGGAGCATGGTACAAAGTGGGTACCTACAGAGCACTCCTTAGGACAAAACAGATCCCACTGTTTGACTGAAACACTTACTCGTTCAGCACCATCTTATGCCGCCCCAGCTACCCCCAATATACTCTGACACTCCACGCAGGCATCTGACAATTATGCCACAAGTCTATGAAACAGAAGGATAACATGAGGCTGGGGGGCTCTCCTCTGCTTAAGTGGAGACATCCCCTGAAGCAGCCTAGTACCTCACTACCTACTATGGCAGCCAGCAGATTGGCGTTATGGCAAACTCAGTAGTCTGTAGGTCTGTTCATAAGCTTTGGAAAGGCAGACTATATGCCAAAAGCCTTACTTTTACAATTACTTTACACATACTTGTTAATGGGACCCTTTTTCAAAGTGAGTTCAAAACAGATTTATCTGATCCCTCAGCCTCATTAGGTACCATGTGTTGGATGTGGAGATAATAGGTTTTGAGTTCCAAGACCCATATAGATTCACTTTATATCCTCTTATTCCCAAGCCAAAAGGAGGTGTACAGTTTAAAAAATAAGATTATAAAGCATGCTTTAATGGGCTATCAACAGAGGCATAGTATAACTGTGTGGCAGACAGATTTTACTTTCTATCACTAACCACTGCATTAATGATCAATTAAAGAATTAACTGAACTAGCTCATTTGCTGATACAGTTACGCTTTTAAACCGCAGTTCAGAAAACTAAGTAGTTATCTTAGCAGTATATTGGAGAATACTGCGCAGCAGAAAAATCTAAGCCAGTAGAAATAGTAAGACTGTATAGTCTTAAGAAGACCAGTCGTATAAAATGTCCACAGTGATTCACTCAGTTACTCAACACCACCACAGGAAAACCAGGTCTGGAGAATTAAACGCTTCTGTTAAAGCAAGTGAGAGAAGCAGCGCAGCTGCGGGTAACAGGGGTACCACAGGGCAGGCTGCTGAGGCAAGAGGCTACCCATTATAAGGAAGAGACTGAAATAACTTCAGTGGGTGCAATAAAAGACACTGCCTTTTCCAAAGCCTCACTTTATTGATTAGGGATGTCACTGACATCATACCCACGACCCTAGTCTCAAACTTTTGGGTGATTGCAGGGTGTATTTCAGTTATTGCTCAGGGTGGAAGGGCACAAGATGAGCATCACAGTTTAGACGTAGGACACAGAGACTCATCCACCTCTCCCCAAAACAGTGGCAGTTTCAGCTGGCAAGCTGAGCTCTCTGCCCTTGCCCCGCAGTAGCTTATACCTCATTTTCACAGATTAAGAAAGTGGAAAAAACCCCAAAACCTCACTCCCTTTTAAAAGCAAAAGAATAATTAAGTCATTTGCTCTACACCTCTTGCCAAAAGACCTACGACCACTGCTGGGGTGCTACATACTTCTGCAGGCCAGGCTTCTGACAGGAGGGCCCTCAGCCCTGCTGCAAGAGCTCTGTAAGGGTGGTGGAAGGTTTTCTTTACAAGGATCACTCTCTGAGTGGGTTAGAAAAGCAGACACCCACTACAGCAATCTGAGCTTTATCTGTGCTCTTGACAGAAAAGGGAGTTTGCGTGGCCATGAAAGGACGTTTCAAATGGAATACAACATCTGCTACATGATACACAATACTCTTCTCCCAGGGCCTGAGTGTCCACATTGTGTTACACAGCCAACCTCGGCCAACTAAAAGGCAATGATTGAAAAGACACACACTTAATTTTTCTTGTGTCTCCCTTGTTGCTGCTACTGTTTCCAGCCCTGTCTCTGACTCCCTGAACTTCCCTTGCCCAGAATATTTTCCCAGTGTGAATCCAAACGACCTCTGCCTTTAATATCTCTTATTGAATAGCAAAAAGTACAAAAGTACAATAGTACAAAAAGTACTAGGATGATATACCAGTGCACCGTATTTTGTTATAAGCAAAACAGCTGGAATTATAGTGTGTTTCATCATAATTGTGCCTCAACTAATGGAAATAACTTCTCCTTGACAGTAGCATGAGACACATATCAGGTGACCAGCCACATTCTGATTGAATTGCTCTCCCTTCATTAATCCTTATGCATCCTATTCAGTAGACAAAACGGTGGCATCAGCAGCATAAATAGCAGCTGCACAGTTTCTGAGAGCATTTTCATCTCTGTGACAAACTGTAGAATATCCTGCAATATGCTGTAACTGATAGTGTGTTGCCTTCCGTCAGCTAACCTGTCTGACTGAAGGTGTGAGTGGGGAAGGAGACTGAGAAGTGCCATGGCTCAAAATACGCCCAGAATCCTGCATACTGAGTCACACTGCCAACAAGGTCTCTGACTAAACTACTATAACTTTACATCTTGTTGCTATAACTAACAATCTGACATCAGTTCTCCTTAACAGCAGGGTAAAACAGAAGTAATCCAAGTCATTTAAATAAGCATCATTTAAATGGAATAAGGGTCATTAAATTCCTTTTTTGCCTCCATTTTCAAAAGTAATTATATCCTTTTCAGAATCGCTACATTCTAGAACTGAGCTTTTAATACTATTGAAAGATTTTAATCTAGGGACTTGAATTTTTAAGACTTCATTTAGACTACAGAATACCCCTTATAAATTTTAAAAAAATAAAAAATAAAAAAGGTTATGAATAAACTCAAAGCAGCCCTGTCGTGGATCGAATGTGACTCACAAGACAGAAACAGCAAAACATTTATTGATATAAAACAGTGATTTGACAAAATTTGATAGTAAATATGACAGTGTTTTAACAAGATTCAATGGCCAGGCACACAGCTATCTGCTGCATAGAGGACAGGATAAGCCAGAACTGTCAGGGAGACCCTCCAGTTGAGTCACAAGGTTCAGAAAGGAACCTGTTGCTTTCTAAACTTCTCAAAGAGGAGTTTGGGTGTGGTTGGATCCAATCCTAGTCCCAGACTTGGTCAACGGTTTATGTCTGAAGGATTATATATGCACAATCATATACAATATGATATTTCTATCACTTAGCTATAATTTCAAAGTTTAGCATTAGTCCCTTACTGAAGATCTGTTGCAGCAAGGAATCTCTTAACCTTGAGTGGCAGCCTTGAGAGGCTTCTCTGCTCACGAGGAGATCCTGGTGTGCAGCCTACTGCCATTCAGGAGAATTCAACAGGTCCTGGGCTGCCCACTATAGAGTTAAATGGTTGACCTATAGTTGTATTTGCATACCAGAGAGACATCTATGTCCCTATTCCAGATGGTGTTTGGCTGCTCTGTTGCCCTGCATCCCTCAAAGTCGAGGTGCAGCCCATCACAACCCCGACTGACAGTTATGGCTTGAGCAGGAGTTGGGGAAGGGAACAGTGGGGCAAGAGTGTGCTGCCACAAGACCCCACACTCAAGAGCCTGGGACATTTCATCCCACGAACTCCCTTAGATCACAGGGTATTCAGGTGGGACGCATGATGTATATAATCTGTAAAACAGCCTAAAGATACTATAAACACAGTCAGTCAGACATGTAACAGCCTATTCACTGCTCTTTAAATCCTGAAATCAAATCAATTTCTCTTTCACGCTTCCATGGTGAAGCCGCAACATCAGGAGCTCACGATATCTGAGAGATGTGCCGCAACTTGTCCCCAGTTGCCTGTGGGGACTGGAAACTTTCTCATTTGTCAACCAGAATGATAAACTGAAGCATGAGACTTAGGCCTTTCAAATCATGTCAGATCTGTGGCCATCTCTGATGATGCCCTGGTTCAAGTGAAATACTGTTAATCTGGCTTTTCACTCTTGTGCAACCTTCAAACTGTTGCATTCTTGGATCTTACCTCTACATGAAGCTGAATAATGCTAAGCTATTTATAGTCCACAGAACAGATTTCTTACTGACCTGAACTACACCTTGCCCAGTGAAGTACAAGTTTGTTAAGCCTTGTAACTTGCTAATGCATGCACTGACCTTTTATGATCTTTGCCTGGAGATGAACTTTCCAGATTTGCTCACACCTAAGCATTGATCATTCACTTTTATCATGGAATAGGTCCCTGTCCCCATGTCCCCCACACAGCGCACTAGCAAGACCTGTGAGACACTTCAGTACAGGGTGTGAACTGCCAGCCCCCTTCTGCCCTTGTGGATCTTTCCCATCAATATCTCCTGAGACTCAGAGAAATTCCCTGCCTTCACATTTTCTAAAAGGCTAGCCTGTTTGTTTGGCTTAATCTGCAATAAAAGACATCTGACTGAAATACAAGGTTATTCTTTGTGTGTAAAAGACGTCACAAGGAGACTTTCACACTCTCTAGGGGTTAACACAGAGGATAATGGGTATGAGCACTCTAGATTGTTTATGCTCTCTTAGGAGCACCTTCCTCTGTGAATATAGCTTTATTATTCTACAAAGACATATACTTCCTGACTGCTTCTGACTCGGCCATATTCCAGAACTAAAGCTCTTAACAAGATGTCTTTATGCAGAAAGTTCCCCCTTTCACAGAGACAGAGAGACACACAAAGTGTGTGCTGCTTCATGTCACAACCCTAGACGTCCTTTAAGTAAATTACTCAATGCTTTTCATTCTGCATGAGCATTCTTCATAAAATAAGCTCATATTTTCTACAATCAGAAATGAAAATCTTAAATAAATTGTCTAAACAGGCACAATTTTTATGAAAATGAGAACTGGAAGCAAATGCACTGGGCCCAGCAGTCTTCCACTGCTGTTCATTTTGCTTCAGTAAGGATTAGCAATGCTCAGAAGCATTTTGGCTCGATATTTGCAGGTGTTATTTCTGTATTGTTGAGCTAAGGCTATTCCGATCCCTGAAGCACATCTGTTACTCATTTATCCCCTTCTCAGCATGGATTGTCAGTCATGCTAAACTTCTACCATTTTGAAACATGCATAACAGATTCACTGGTGGTACAGATCTTGAACTAAGATTTACGCTAGCCTTACTCCAAAATAAAAGGTTTGTTTGATCATAGGATTATAGAGTGGGTTGGGTTGGAAGAGACCTTCAAAGATCACCTAGTTCCAACCCTCTTGCAATGGACAGGGACATCTTCCATTAGATCAAGTTGATTGTTTGAGGTCAATTTGACCTTGAACACTTCAAGTGACAGGGCACCCACAACTTCACTGGGCAATCCTGTTCCTGCGTCTCATCGCCATCATTGTAAAAAAATTCTTCCAATCTAAACCTACTCTTCGCAGTTTAAAACAGTCACTCCTTGTTCTGCCAGTACTGGTCCCAGTAAAAGGTCTCTCTTCATCTTTCTTATAAACCCCTTTGTATACTGAAAGGCCAGAGTAAAGTTTCCCCAGAGTCCCCTCTTCTTCAGGCTGAGCAATCCCAGTTCAGCCTTTCCTTATAGGAGAGGTGGTCCACTCTAGATCACCTCCTACAGGTCAATGACTATTTTGTGCTGTGAAGCCCAGAGCTGGATGCAGGACTCCAGATGAGGTCCCATGAGAGCATGATTTCCTTCATGACCATTACAGAAACTTTTTTTTT
>VXBW01000360.1:44520-67665 GCA_013400375.1 Thinocorus orbignyianus | reverse complement strand
ATAAAAATATTTTTGAAAAAAAAAAAAAAAAAAAAAAAAAAAAAACAGGAAAAAAAAGGCTTGTTTAACAGTCCACAAAATGTTTCAGCAACAAAACGTTATGTATGGTTTCAGCGTGCTTAAGATTAACAACTCAGAATCTGGACTATTTTACTAATCGTGACAATTCTAACTGGGCAATGTTTCTTGGAAACAGATGGAGCATCCTGAAATTCAAATGCTCCACAAATCTGTTGGACCGAACTTAATCCTTTGTACCACAGAAGGACAAGTGCTGCAGAGCTCCCAAGGACAACCCCAGACATGCTGCACAGACCACCCGTTCATTGACTGCACAACTGCCTGTTAAGTCCTAAAAAGAGCTAGAGTTAGCACAGAAGTTAGTAGCATCCACACTGTGCAGCTGCTCAAGCAAAGATGCAGGGGTGAATCTCAAATGTATGCACATTGACAACACTGGAAATCTACTCCCTTTTTCACAAATGTTAAATAGAAACTGTAATTCCATTTCTGCCTAAAAAACCTCAACTTTTTCCCCCCACAGAAATAGTGAAGTTTGGTAAAACAAGTGATGAAGTGTTACACTTAATTATTCATTACCATTCAAGTTCTAAGTAGATCTGGAAGTCTACTGGCGTCCCATGACTTAGGACCAAGCATTTCAACGGTAGTTGCTAAGTGCAACATCAAAAAATCCTCCAGGCCTTTTGCCTTTGTGCTTTTGCTACAAAACCCAGCTTGTTCAAGTTCAGGCATTTCCCACGACTGCAACACTTTGCATAATAAACTGTTCAAAAGTTTCTATGGCGTATTTCCAACAAGTTTGCTTTTATTAATCCCTTCATTACATATTCCAAGGGAGTGTTCAGAGAACATTACCCCACAAGTTTCTGTAATGCAAATCTAGCAGGAGACTATTTTACTCTTTTCTGTTTTTAATTTCTCAGTGGATGCCAACATCAAATCTTTTAATACTACAGAAAGACTTCAGAACAAGCAAGATTATAGGTCGCCTTTTATACAAAGCGCCTTATAGCTTTGAGAACAGTATTTCCAAATTTATAACAGCACACTGTCAACTACCCCCAGTGTAAAGGATTTACACACAGGCTCTTGCCAACTATACAAGGCCATATTCACCTCTTGCCCTCAGTTCCTTGCATGAAGCTTCTTGGACAAGTAAGGTTTAAAGGTATCAGCCTTAGAGTCATCCACAAAACGCAGCCACCTGAAGTCTTTCATCCTTCTTCCATGTCAGTTAAAATAGTGTTTCTGGAGCAATTTTAAGTGCAAAATAAACCCCTGGTGCTTGGAAATTAGACTTTTATAGCAAATTCATTGTTCACTTTAGCAAAGCAGATTAGGGTCAAAAAGTCAAGCTCTGTAGTGCCAAGAGGTTAAAGCCATTAGCATCACCTTAATTTAATTTAACATCTGCTGAAGTAGCTTTTGTAAATTCAGTTAATATTTCCTGCCTGTCTGCCAGCAAACCATTGGAGAGTGGAAGGAAAGGAGTAGAGAAAAAGAGAACTGAGAAGCTTTGCCAGTTCCTTACAAAAACTGGAACAGATATTTAGAGCCAAGCCAAACAGTTGTGCACCCTGCCAACATTTCAGTCTGTGTTACATTCTGGATTTTTTGGAGTGTACTCCAGTGTGGGTCTGTAGCATGAAGTGAAAGCTGGCAATACAGTGGTCAGAAACGAGAAAGACTGTTAGTTCAACTTTATTTTCTTCTCCCTCAATCTCCTACTACCTTGTCAACATTATACACAAATACCAAGTTACAGCTAAAGCTGCACTTTTCCAGAAATTCTTTGCAATGGCTAAAGTAAAGCTGAAGAATTTAATTTGCTTTGCTTTGCCTTTCAAACCAGAGGAGCAACGCTATGCTCTGTGATGCAACGCTATGCAATGATTCTGAAGCTAAACAAATTTTATTTTTGGATGCCATGTCAAACACAGAGCTGGTAACTTAAGGAGATATTGAAACTTCTACTATTCTACTGTTCTACTAGAGGATAAAGCAAAACACTAAAATACCTTTTTCTAAAATAAAAAAAAATTGTCTTAAAATGATAGGAACCTGGAGGCTAAATTGCTGAGAACCACCTCAGGATTAAATCAAATCTTTAAAACAAATCTATACTGAATTTTCAAGAAGCAAGACTGAGTGCCAAACTACCTACTTGCAATGATAGAAGCATCACCTTTGAATCGACTTGGGTTGTGTTCATGTAAGTCAGTATTGGCTCCTGAAACTTCTACAATGGAGTCATGACAACATAATATTTACTTCTGAAAATATTACATCTTTATGGTGGAGTCCCACTAGACAACATCAAAGCCTACTACAGTCGTGGGGCTGGGCACTTCCCATATTTTCACAGGAATGATGTGAAACACCAACCGATCCATGACTTAAAGGCAAATGCTCAACTTCTGAAACTTTTCTTGATAACAGCAGCAGATGGCAGCGCAGCAACTTTCTGCATAACAGATACTAAATAACAGGGTAAGTTACCTGTAGCATGGTGGAGTGTTATACAAAGAGCCATTGGTTGCTTGCGTTTTGTAATCCAGTACTACCGGGCATTCTTTCAATGCGAATCCCAGCAAGTCCTCACGTACTATTACAACAGTAACTCCAGCACAGCCAACATTCTTCTGAGCACCAGCAAAAATCACACCAAACTTTAACAGAAAAAAAAAAAAAGAGAAGAAAGACTTGATGCATGCATTCTCTGGTAAATCTTTTAAGTGGATCATACACCAGTATCGTTATCCAAAAGGCATACAACTCACTGAATGGCTTGGAGAACGTGTTGAAAATAAACAACCTTTAAGTTAAAGACAAGTTAGGAGAAGTTTTGATTTCAAAGTGCACTTACAGCTACCATTGCTACCCCATGTGGGTCTGTTTTTATAATCGTTTGTCTTCCTTCATCTGAGAAGGACCACAACAAGTTTCCCAGTGATTTGCTAAGTATTTATTTAGCAGTCACAAATAATTCTCAAGACAGCCTGTCCCCATTTCACACTACTCCAAGCAAATTTACTAAAAGTAAGTTAATATATAGGTCACAGTCCACCAATGCAGTATTTCAGAACAAGCATTGTATTATCAGCCTGGTCAAAGAGGCAGATGAGAAAAAGCCACAGTCATACTCTAATAAGTGGCCCTTATTTTTGCTACACACAGATACACTTCGCGCTGATAACACACTTTACAAACATAAGCAAGTACAATATTCTGCCTCTGTATTATCCATGAAACAGACACAATAACAGTGAGGCAAAGGAAGCTTCAGCAGTTTAAAAGGGGCTACACATTTTCCACATAATAGGCAGCATCAAAAATTATGATTCACAGTATCCTGCTGTCATCATATACACTATCTACAGACCAAATATGATTCAGAAGATATATTTTTCAGCTACAGCATGGTCTTCAGCAAAAACCACATAGTAAACAATCTTAGACAGCTATTAACATGAACAATGTCAACGTAGTTCAATGCTTTTACTGGGGAAAAACCCCAACAGATAAGTTTGAGACTTCAATGTCTGAATTTCACCAGTTGTCTCCACCATCTGATACCTAATTAAAAAAAATATTATTTCTTTAATTTCACTGCTGGGTATCTCTGGCCATACACACATTTCCAAGTCCTAATTATACGCATTCAAGCTTAAAACTGCTTTGTGGAGCCACTGTGTCCAATACTGTACCTTGGAAACATCCACAGGTCTGGATAAGAAGTTTGATGACATATCACAAACCAAAACCGCTCCTTTGACATCAGGTACAAAGTCAAACTCCACACCATGAACCGTCTCATTAGCACAGTAATAGACATAAGACGCATCTGGATTAAGATTCCAAGTGCTTGGGTCGGGAATGTCTGAGACAGACAGAAAAGAGTATCAAAGGTCACTAGAGACAAGTAATTTTCCTGACACGCAATTTTACTTGACCACAGGACTTCAGTGCAAACACAAAGCAATTCTGAAGTATTAATTATCTTGTTACCAGGAAGATATCATTTATCACCAAAGGAAATACACCAGTGCATTCCTGAAGTTCTGTGGTGAGCCATCATTAAGCTGGCAAACACTCTTCTGGATTTCAGCCCTTGCTCCTCCAGAGATTTTCATCATGTTTGCAACCCAAAACTACAGACTACTGCCCTAGAAGTCCAAACCAGCATGCCAGAGGAATTCAGGCACTGGGTCCAAGAATTCTCCTGATGCTTTTGGAATCACTGAAGTATCCAAGTTCTCCATGGCAAAGTTCTCTAAAGCTGTGTTTCTGTGCATCCCCAGAAGCCTTCTGGTCTTGTCCAAGCTGAACACAAGGTTACCTACCTAGCTCCTGTTTAAGCTTTGCAATTGATATACAAAACTAAGATTTCCTTGTCAACAGCCAATACCCAGGAATGCCCTGACAGTACAGAACAGGTTTTGCACAGGGCAAATGGTTGCTCTTCCTTTATTCTCTCCTCCAAAACGCAAGGGGGAAGAAGCGCTGCCATTGCCTTCACTGTTATTTACTACCTCTCCCCTCACGTACAGCTGCCAAATGGTGAATACACTCCCCTAGTCTGAGAAGTTATAGGTTCAATTCCTTACTTTGCCTCAGAGAATATAAATTTATCTTCCAAGTTTGTACACAAACTGGTGATTAGATCACTAACTCCTACGGGGCTATTCTTTTGCCTTCCCCATTGCCACTCTTCCCAGTTCGAATACTATATTTGGATCAGAGAGAAGAAAAATAAGCAGGACTGGAAGGAGTAGAAACCAGTACTTGTGTGCCTGTGCCCCAAGAATTGTTTATGTATATCCACAGATGAATTATGCACTTAAAATGTTCTTGAAATAGACTCTCTCATAAAAATTCCCAAAGCCTCAATTATAATTAACCTTCCTTCTACACTGTGGTCATTCAGAGTATGTCATCATTTCTCGCCATTTATTTTCTGCTCAGTCTAGTTTCAATGGGTTTTTTTGCTGATGGAGACTATTAAGACAACTAACAGATCTCCCAGTGATGAACATGAAGAAATGTGGAAGGGCAATCTTTCAAGTGCTGAGCAGTTAACTCTGCATCTAGTTAATATTCAATAACCCAATAGCTGAGCTGACCCGATTTTCAGAGTGATTCTAAAAGCTAAGCATTCACATGGATGGATGTAATCATCAACTTACTTGTATAGGCTCCTAGTTTTGGATGAACAATATTCACTTTGGCATACTTCTCTGCCTCTTTAGCTGCTTTTGCTGACCAAGCTCCAGTAACCACGTAATCCGCTTGTCTTCCTTCCTTTAAACCAATAAGATTAAGTGGGACTGCACTGAACTGACCAGATCCACCTCCTTGGAGGAAAATGACTTTGTAGTTCTCTGGTATATTTCTGCATGCAAGAAATAACCATTCATATTACTCTCAGAAGAGAAAGGATGCAAACTACTTGATATTATGCATTTTACCGCAAATAAGGAAGATCATCAATTTAAAAGACTTTTCACCAAGAGGTTAGACCAAATCCCATTAACTTACTTCAGTACAGGTCTTCAGTAACAACTCAAATATTAAGAGTAACGCTATACATTTTACTGACAAAAATTTGCTGAAAACAAGCTTTCCTCTCCCCCCTTAGATAGAACTAAAGAAATTCAGTCATGAGAAGCTCTGCTATCAGAGTACATTTAAACTTGAAAGACATTCCAGCAAAATTAATGTTGACTTGCAAAATTGCCTATTGCTAGCTTCATGGCTTTTCTGTCAGGCTAAGAACTTCACACCAAAGTGTTCACACTGTAATTCAGCATTGAGACTCTTCAGTTTGGAAGTACAACTGTACAGTAAGTTGTACTTGCAGAGTAAGTACCAAAATGAGTTGCTCATACAACCCCCAAAAGTGTCTTTCAAATTTTTCATTAAAACCCCTTCTGTAGTAATTCTGGCTGTGACTGAGAGTCAGCTTTGATATGACATGAGCATCATTATTAACTACTATGAGAACATTCATTCTAATCAGCAATATATTTATTTCAAACATATACATTTGTGTCACACTACAAACAGGAAAAGGGTTCCTGACCAGTAATTCTAACACACATCCAGAGTTTATGTTAGTCAAATCAGGCTGGCAAGTAATGCGCAGATCACCTCTACCACTAGAGAACCGATTTCCATTTTTTCCCCATTTATTGAAGAAAGTTGCAACCATTCACGAATTCTATGAGAAATTTGAGAAGTCAACTATTCAGCATATAGTGGATACATGAAAAGCATCTCAATCTAGAGCTCCTAACCTCCTAAAAACCCTTTGTCACATTCAAATAAATTAGCATCAGACAAAGAGAACACCAGTGTCTTCTCCAAGATTATTACGCTATCAGACACAATATCTAAACAAAAGAAAACCCAACACAGATACAGGTGCCTTCAAGAAAAAGTCTCCATATTAGTTATTATTCACATGACTAGCACAAGTATAAACCAAAAATAAGCAAGAAGTTAATTCACTTACAGCAGTTCACGCAGGAGATTTTCAGCTGTATTTAAAATTTTTGTGAAATCTGCAGTCCGATGGCTCATTTCTTTGGTGGAAAGGAAAGAAGAAATAACATAAAACAGAATGGTAGTATGTGAATGCTATCAAAACATTGTGTTAAGCTTTACACCTTTTGCATTATAGACTAGAAATGCCTGAAGGCTGCCACTCCTAGTTCCAACTCCTACTTTTTTCCTGAGCATTCCTGAATACCCACAGAAGACTTATACCTCCAACCTTGTTCAAATCTAGGCAAACCCAGTCCACTCATATGACCTTACTACCCTCAGGAGCAACTACATCTGTGTGAAAAAAAAAGTCCCTAAAAAAGGAGTATGTTTTCCTCACTTTACAAATGTTTTCTGCTACTTTTGCTGTCGCAAGTATAGGGTAAGGTACAGGTAGTTGTTTTGTTCTTTTTTTCTTAAAAGCTTCTACATGCAATAATCCAAATTAAACGTTAAGGATACTTAATACTAATTCCTTTTATTATATCCATATTTTTACTTCCATCCATTTACTTCTATCTACCATGAAAGAGTGTACAATTTAAACACAAACCCCAGTCCTACACAGAACTCTGCAAATTCTACTTCTAGCAACCAAAAAGTTTTCTAGGACTAGTAAAACACTGACCATCCTCTTGCACAAAATTTTTGTGCAACTGGGGCTGGAAAGCCAGTCAGATACCCATATGGCACAGACAACACTTCATCCTTACAACAGTGGAAGAAACGTCCTTCCCAATGGAAGGATGCTATACGTCTGAAGCAGTGTGTAAGATACTACCTATGGTATCTATCTACACATATGCATAGTATGGGTATATCTGTGTACAATATGTGAATACATGTATAGTGTTTTATAGATATATGTAATATCTCTTTTTACATATTGCCTATGTATGTATACACACACCCTTGCAGATTCAAAAGTACTAATGTTTTACATATGGTTAGTTATCTTCTTTGTCTCTAGTTCTTTGGGTTTGATCTGTAAACATCTGGCTATATGTCATTTTATGGTCTCACAGGAAACAGAAGTGTGGAAAAGTATTCTCCGGGTATACATGATACCAGAATAAGGTATTAGAAAAGAAAAGGAGTTGAAACATCAGTATTAGGAATTCTTACTAAACATCTATGTTTTGAAAAAAAAAATTTTTTTGAAGTCTTACCAAGGACACTTATACCAAGTCCCTTGTAGTCCACCAATTCTTTCTGTGCTTCTAATAATACCTAACAAAACAAGAAAATCCACAAATAAATTAAGAGGGGTTTTTTTTCTTTATTTATTTTTCTTTCTTCTCCCATAGCTCTCACACATCAATAATGAGTAATTAGATTCTAACGTCTGGATATGCGACTTGCAGTTGCAGTAAATTCGTGTGTGAGAGCCAAAACAGTTCCTCCTAAAGGAGAAGGAAGCCCCAACAGAAAAGCCACCAAAGCAAATGTATGCATGTGCCCGGTATCTGCCAAGAAACCACATGCTCTGGACAGTCGCAGGAGCAAGAAATCCACCTTGCTGACAGGGTAACTGTCCTGGTTCATCAGCTGTAACAGCTGGTCACCAAGAGGTCAACCTTGGCATTGACTGCTGCTCTTTATGCGAGAGATTATGAAGTTTTAACCACCATGTTTCACTTGCAAGCCTATTCATGCCAGGGGGAGGAGGGGAAGAAAGGTCAAAGGGAACACATAGACTATTAGAAAACCGCTTAATAAAATCCAGTCCTGTTAGTAACATTCTTTATCTGACACTCTGCCCATGCTTCGAGGTAGACATTTGATCTGCTGTATAACAGCCACGAATTGCTCTGGCCACCTTCTTGCTCCAGCGGGCCAGGGCGCCTCATACGCGGCATCAGCCCCACAACCACAGTGACACGATGTGGGTGACACAGCAGCCCACTTAAGAGAACTGCGTTTGCAAGGGGGGAAAACAGGTTAATTACACGGAGCCCAGCCACACGCTCCTCAAACCCTAACAACCCCAGCTCCCAGCGCTCGCTGCCGGAGTCAGACACTGAGGCGGTTCCAGCAGGAGCCCCTTTCGGAGCCAAGGGCTTGAGACAAAAAAAGAAGTTTCTTTGCACATAATCTACGAAGGATGCTTCCACCAGAGGAGAAAAGGAGGAAAAGAAAAAAAAAAAAAAAAAAAAAAAAAAGTCACCCACACAAACCAAAACTGCTGTACGTCAAATTTGTTTTCCTAAAACAAAACGTTGAAGGAATAACACATGAAATAACGAAGAAAACGATGAAGGAAACTAAGAGAACCAGAGCCTTCCACAAGCNCTGCCAGCTGCGGGCGGCACCCGCGGAAGCCCCCGGGGAGCGGCGCCGGGAGGCAGGACGCACCGGCCGCCTCAGCTTAGCTCAGCCCAGCCAAGACTCCCCTCCCCCGCTTCAGAGGGGACCACCGCGTCCCCCAGAGCTCCGCAACGCCCCCGCTGCAGCCCCTACTCACGGAGCGCGGCAGCTTCGCCGGCCCGGCCCCGAAGTTCGCCACCTGCCGCCCGCACTCCATGATGGCTCCGCTGCTGNGATGGATGGATGGATGGATGGATGGATGGATGGATGGATGGATGGATGGATGGAAGTGTACATGCGGAGGGGGAGGGATGGATGGATGCAGGAATGGATGGATGGATGGATGGATGGACAAATGTGTACATGCAGAGGTGGATGGATGGATGCAGGGATGGATGGACAGATGGACAGATGTGCTACACGCAGAGCTGGATGGATAGAGCGGTGGATGGATGGATGGATCGATGGACAGACAGACAGACTTATAGATGGGTAGAAAGACAGGAGCAAACACACAAGCAAAGCCAAAGAACTTCCTACACTCACTTCGATGTGTTTTTTGCCCCTGCGGTTGCTTCCCAAAAGTCAGCAGTACGAAGGTGTGAGCAATTGAAAGCAGCCACCTGTAGCCACCGCCAGCTCCTGGTGGTGTATCAGCTCCGAAAGGCAGTCCCACGGTGCCCAGGCATCTCCGTGTTCTCAGTGACTTTCTCTCCTCGCAGGGAGGCAGGTTCCCTGCATTCCCTACGGTGCGCCCTTCCCCCAAACAGCCCGCTGTAGGCAAATTAATATTTGGATTTCACAGAAAGGGAATAAAAAACAGGAGAGCTGTGAAACTTTAATTTCACAGAATGAAGAGCAGAGCTGAGACCTGAGGTCTGACAAATCCTTGGCTCACATTCTCAAATACTGAACCCTTCTTTCCACAGATCCCTTGTTGCAGGTTCACTGAAAACAAGTTAAAGCGAGTAAACCACTGGAAGTGAAAGAAAGACTTCAGCTCATCCCACTCCTGCTAATTGTTTTAGTGAGAGACAAGCAGCCAACCAACTGGTTTTGGGAATTGATTTTAAAGGCAGCAGCAGTACATCGCTTCTGATGAGTCAGCTAGCAAGCACGCCTGAAAACAGATGGGCTCTGCGGAGTCCCACAGTTTTCAAACGCCTTGGGTGATATTCATGATTCTCCTACATGGCTGCATAAAGCAGAGCTCTCCAGCTCCTTGGTCTGCCCAGTGTCACCCGTAATGATGGCCCCACTTTAGTCCCATGCACGCTCACCAAGTTTATCATCAACAGTAATCACCTGTATACCAAATCCGCATATTTATTTTTTTTCAGAAATGAAGCATCACTGTCTATTTTGCATATACTAAAATTATATAAAGGTCATTTTTCATTACAAATTATTTCACTGAAGAAATACTGATGATTTGAATTTGTTCCCTTTCCTGTCACGCCAGTTGACACTTAGAATGATAAAAGGAATTTACATGTTACAGCCTGATCTGGCACTTAGGGAATAGATTTTCATCTTATGCAAGTTATTTTGTTTAAAAGATTGTAAATAGAGACAGTGCTTTTGGACATGGAGATAATCCTCTTTTCAATTATAGCTATAGCTTAAGAAAAACCCAGCAAACTCACTTTCAGACACCAGAACCCTCCTCAGTTCTAAAGAGATAACATCAAACTTCATGGACATCACAAGCTGGACACATTCTCTCCAAAACACTGAGCTATTTCTGAAGCATGCTTCAGACCACAACACCCAGAACAACTACATTACTTCTAATTATTAAAATTAGTTCGATTTAAATAGAAGCCTCAACTGAAAGGCTCATCAACATCATAGGTGTGACTACAATGTAATTATTTTTAAGAGTCTCAAACAGAAACAGGCTTACCAGATAGGGGCTTTTCCCAGTGTTAAAGCCAGACCACCTACATCTGCCCAGAGAGGCAGCTTCAAACTCCAGCCTGCTGGGAAAAGGTGTGCAGGGTAGGAAGAGGTAGTGGAAGCAGTCAGGAACAGTTTAGGTTGGTGGATCAGGTCAGGAAGCCTGGTCACACCTACAGGAAGTGCTTCCACTAATCTGAGCAGCATCAGTTCTGAATCTTAATTGTGTAGCACAAACCACAAGGCAAATTAAAATTTCAGAATTAAAAGTGTAGTTCAAACCTCTGGAACAAAGAGCCAACACACAAAAAAAGAAACCAGGCAAGGTGGTGCTGGTATCAGCTGAGAGCATGCGGAGTAAATACCAGCTACTGCACTTTGCCAGTTCAGGATAGTCCCATCCTGACCAGAAGGATCAAAAATAGCAGCTCTCATGAGACCAGAGGACAACTGTGCTGGAAACTTTGCCACCCAGAGCTTTAGAAAATCCATTTCACACTGTGCATTGATACGGAGTAAACAAAATCACTAAGGATGTACAAACCAAAAAGTTTCCCGAACACAGAAAAGTCCATTTTTGCTACATGCAAGGGATTATTACTCTTCTTCAGTGGAGAGAGTGAAGTGGAATAGTAAAGGCCAGGTCAGAGTTTTGTTTCTATTGAATGGAAATTTCTCCTAGCTTAATATTTTGCTACCAGAAATTATGATTCAATATTTTTACTACATCAAAGCCTATAAATTCATTCTATCAATGTTTATGGTCATCCAGTATAACATGCAATCTTTCAAAACTATAACTTTGAGGAAGGCTTCTAGCAGATGACAGAGAACCTGACCCTTCAGGCGCAGATGAACATGAATTTGCATAATTAACACAAAAGCAGAGCTGTATTCACTATGATGCATAACTGGAAAAACAAAACATAGAAAAAAATCAGAAAAAAAATGCAGTATTTAAATAAAGTTTCAGAGTTCCAGTGAACTTAGGGTTCATTGTGACTTCACACCGTGCTGGACAGAAAAACCATCATCGACTACTGCTGGAACAGAATCAGCTCGCCCAAGGAGAGCAAGCGCACACCCACTCTCTGCCTGGCACAATAAGTGACAAACTGACGTCATTATTAAAAGACAAATAATGCTGACTACGTAACAACCTGGCAGCTGCTTCAGGAGGCAGCTAGGATGTCTGGTCCAGCAAACTAGTGAGACTAGTCAATTTTTGTAGGACTTAAAAATCTGATGCAGGTAGTTCAGACAAGGGTTTGGGGCTATTTTGCTTTTCAGAGATCTGGCTCCAAATACTGCAATTAAGAAGCATGAGAAATAACTCGTGAGAAGCCCAAATGAAGCCAAAAAAGATTGCTTGCGTCTTATAAGTAAACAGTAACATGTTCTCTAGCAAACAGCCGCCCTATTGATTTCAGGCTTTTATGTCAAACAAGAACACAGACAAATATGTAAAACATTAACTAATAGTAAGAGGTTGAAAGAGTTTATATCCGAACTCAGGGTAAAATGGTTTCATAATCACTTAAAATGTACGTATATATTTATTTAAAAAAAAAAATAAAATAAAATACTTTATTCTTAAATATACACACAAAACATTTTATATATATATATATAAAAGGTAATTTTTGGAAAGGCATTTTTAAGTCAGCACTGAAAAGCTTAAAACTTCTGAAATATTCATTATAGCCTTAAAAAATACTTATCCCACAGATACAACCTTACACCCATTGTCCCTACTGACTTCAGATCCAACATTCAACTGCACATGAAGTGCACGCTCCAGACTCTCACAGCTAGGGTGCTACACAACAGCACCAGTGACAAGGTGGAGGAATCCTTCATGTTTCTGATTTAAAAACAAAAGAAAAGAAAAAAGATGGTTAAGTACTAATTCCACTGAAAATAAAAAAAAAAAAAAACACGTCCAAGTAAGTAACTACTTTATATACTGCCTGGTCAATTTTGCTTTAAATGAAGACTTTTGACATAATTAATACTTTAAAAGCAAATGCTAGTAGTATTTAACATAAAAGATATTTGTCACCTGCTTATAGGTACACAATACATAAACTGTTTTAAGGTTTTTTTATGGTATTTTTAGGTACAAATAACAGATTTGTAATTCTTAACCTCACACATCCGAACCATTTTTAATTTTATCCATCATTTCACAGTGATTAGCTTTAGTTTTACAAAGGGAACACGTAGCATTTTAATGATGAAGAAATCGATTGCATGTAATTGTTCAATCAAACCAAAATCAGAAACGAAGAATGGCTGAAGCAATAGACCTTAAATGTTGGGAGAGTATCGAACAAATTGCATAGATTAATACATTACCTGCTATTATTTTGAAGTGACAAAGCCTGTATAAATAATGTACTTTCATTGTGCAATTACTTGTGCAATATTGCAATAGCTATGGTAATCTCGTGCTACTTGCTCAGTAGAAAATTTCCATTTGAGGATTCATGAGTTTCTTCATAATTGTCAAGCAACTGGACTCAGGAATTGGACACATNTGTTCCAGAACTCTGAAGACAGATGACAGAGCAAAATGAAAGTTACACAGTATTTCTCCAGCCAAAAACATCTTTCCTAGTTCCTGTATGTGAAAAATACCTTCCATTGCTGCATCACCCCCTGTCCTCTTCAGTCTGCAAATGGAATACATATTGCCAAGAAAGAGTCCATATCAAACAGGTTAAAATATTATCATCATTCAAAATCTCAGATAACACTGTAAACAGTGAACTAAAGGCAAAACATTTGCATTTCATCCATTTTTCTAAAAGGTGCACAATATGATGAGTTTTCATCATTTGAACTTCTCATAAAGAAAAGCACCGTATGTCAGATTCTACTACCTGACCTCCCAGAGACAGCTGCTGCACTTTCAGAAATTTCTTTTAAATCAGGACTGACACAACCATGTCATAGAAAGTCATAGAAAACATTATTTTAAGGAAATAAAAATGACTGGTTCTTTCAAAAACAAAATTTACTCCCATTGTTGACTAAATGACCTAGGCCTAAACCCTGAACTAAAACAATGCATTCTTCCAAATGCAAGTATCATGTTGCTTAAAACCACTTTTCCCAAAATTTGCTTAAATGTTTAACACCTTCCTCATCTCTACAACCCTCAAGCAAGTTTGTTTTTACATAACTCCCATTTATATACAAAAGAGTAGTTAGTGAAAGAAACTAATAATTAAATAATTATTAAATTAGGTTCTTGACTGATTGCCTTCTCATGCACTCAAGCAAGACAAATACTGCTTTACTCTTTTTCTCAGGGCCATACTGAAGTGCGTCTTCTTATTATTCCTGCTGCAAAATAAACAAGATTTTGTGCCACAGGAGACAAACCACAATCTATGTTATTCTGTGCCACAGTTCAGAAGCTGCAAGTCAGCTGCCTGTGAAAAAGGACAAGAACATGAAGCTGGGGGACAAACCCCACGAGTTTTAAAATTTTAGTTTTATGTTCTTGCATTTCTCTAGATCCTGCGAGCAACCTGAATTGGACTAGACATCCCTTAGAGGTCCCTTCCACGGTGTTTTATTCTACGATCTGTAGTCATAGCAATAAAGAATGGTTGTATTTAAACACTTCTTTTAGAGATGTTTCTGGGCTCACTTTTGAATCTGAAACTTCCACTACCTTTGGGAAAGTCACACCCATACACTGGTTAGCCATGAACTGACGCTTGCCCTATAAACCCTGTTTTTCTACATCCACCGCAATACACTGGAAATAAACACTGAAAAAAAACTGTACCCAAAATTTTTATTAGCTCAAAACAGTTTACACTCTACAATGAGATCTGTGACACACAACAAAATCCATGCACCAGAAATCCTTTTTATGTAGTACAAACTGAAGGGAACCATTCTACCAGCACATCAGATATTTCCAAAAATAAAAATCTAGTGACGAGTGATGCAAGCATGAAACAGGAACACTAAACAGCATGCAATGCTTTAAAAGGTTACAAAGCCTGTATTACTTTACAAAAAAAATTCGCAAACTATACTGAGGCATTCAAAATCTATTTTTAATCTTGCAATTTTAAAGAACAGTTCAAACACTTCAGAACTACTTCAAATGCTGCTAACACTTTGGACACTTTCTTGTATTTCAGAGCCCGACCCTACAGAATCACTTCCAAGGCGGGTTACTGACTGCAGTCTACTTTGGTTTCCTCTTGCTCCATCATTTAGAATTGCTGTTTTATTTGCTCTAGGGATATACTTCTTTGAGGAACAATTCTTGCTTTTTTCAGCAGAAGCATCACTGGATATTCTACTACCGTTACTTTTAACAAGTACGCTGGAATCAGAAAATGAATGAAGACTGGTAATCAAATGCCTTGCTGAGTGATGTCCTTTTCCTTGTTCATTTTGTTTGACTCTCCTCTCAGAGAACGTTGGAGTACTATTTTGAGGTTTATCCTCTTTATTTTGGCTAATTGCTTGAACTTCATCTTCCTTCCGTGAGCCCAGCTGGTACTGTTGCCCAGCTGTCTGAAGTTCTTGTATTTCTCTAAGAGCAGAGAAGGAATTATTCACAACCATCTGGGATTGAAACGTGCCAGGAAGAGAAACTTGAATGTCCCCAGCTCTGTCCTGAAATAAAAGATGCCAATGAAGATACTGATGCAACTACAGGGAAAAAAAAATCCAGTCTCATAACTGCCACATACTAAAACCCACATAGCAAAATAAACTCTTTACCTAATATAGAGATAATAGCAACCACACAACCTTCATTATCTTTCAAAGCAAGCAAGTTTCAGAGGATTGCTAGGGTGATACTGACACTGAGTAGGCATGTTACAGTTTCACATCTAGCCTGAACTTTGTATCACAGAAACGCATCAGTTAGCACTGAAGCAGACAAAGCCTAATCATGTCTATCATTCTGAAACCCCTGCAACTCATTACGTTTGCTCAGAGGACACTGCACTGTGGCCGCAACAGTCTATCCCACAATACCCAGCTGCCACGAGAATCCAAACTAACCAATACTAGGAAATGAGTGTGAGTGGTCTAAGTGTTAATTGAAGCTTTTTGTAATCATCCTTTGTCAGGTATACTTAAACACTTCAAGTTCAGGCTTTTAAATGTAGCTGAATTAGAGAAACAATGATCCAAACAAACTGCATGAGCAAGTGAATGTCACAGTTAAAAGACTCCAGCAGATGAAAATGCTGTGACAAGTCAAACTGTAACAAATGTTAAAGAACCTACAATAAGAATTGCTCTACTGCTCTGAATAATTTCAGTAGATTCAAACTACAAAACTGGAAATCGTTTTTCACACCATTAAAAAAGCCACAACATAACACTTTTACCATCACATTTTAGAAGCTTATGGTAGTCTTGAACATTTTGGAACACTTAATGGGGAAGACATTGGATACAAGAAACACACTGGAATGCAGAATAATTCTTAGCATCACAGTTTTATCCAAGAAGGAAGAAGCTGTAAGATGCCAGTATCTTAATTTTTAATTGGATTAAATACTTAAGCCTAGCCTTGTCTTCTTTTCTCAAAGGGAACTTGAGTCTCCCTGGAAAAATCCAGGTGGTTTTCCATTTATTGACTTCAGAGTAGGACTAAAACCTTATGTTGTGAATAGCACAAATTTGTAGTTGTGTGAAATCCATGTCATGGCCCACAGAGAAATCTAACAGGACATATACACCAAATTTACTTAAAAGAAAATCTGTGCTTTTCAGTAGGCACTCTGTACTACGCTCTACTATAAGACTAAGCTTTTTTACATCACTATACATCATTATTAGATCTTTCTAAAAAACCTAGTCAAGGTATTTTTCCGTTTTTAAATGGATTCATACCACTAATGGAACTTTGTATTTCAGCATAAGAAACAACGTAATTACAACCAATACTTTCTTTAATGCATTACAAAATACTATAGTTTCTGTTCCAAATGCTAATAACTTAAAAAGCTTACAGTAATCATTGAATTACTACGATCTGTATAAATACAGCTACAGCAAAAAACCGCAACAGTAACTTCCCAGATCATTTGGCAATCACTACTTTCAGTCAGAGGGGGATAACAGCTGAAAAGTACATTAAATAGCATCAAGTACATTGCCACTAACATTTCCTCTAAAAACTTACTTTGCTATTCTGGATATGTTCTTGTCTTTCTTCTTCAAAAGACTTCTCCTTTAGCATGTTAGCAGGCTTACTGACAGTAGAATTCATTTGTGGACGTCCCAAAAGACCAAAATCTGACTGGTCTATCCCAGCTAATACAGCAAGCTGTCCAAGTCTGTAAAATAAAGTTTAATAGAAAATTACACAAAAAAATTCTTAGCACGTGGAAGACCTAAACATTCAAAACCAGAAGAAGAAACAAAATCTGTTTGAAGCTTTGAAGACAGTTTTTCCATTATTTTCTGAAAAGCCCAAAACAGCTTAATAAAGATGAAAACAAGTAGCTAAAGATATTTTTCCATCTTTGCACAAATCAGCCTGCAGGTTCAAAACTGTCAGTCTTCACTCAATGTTATGAGACTAAGAACGAAGTTCTCCCAGTTAGCATTAATCTCAGAGCAGGACACTGGCAAGCAGACCTCCCGTCAGGCAGAACAGAGGTGAAAAATCTGTCATTCAAGCAGAAGATTGGTACACATCTCCCAAACTAGCACAATCTCTAACAGGCAATCCAATTAAATGTTTCACAAATACAGTCATGTTGTTTTATCTGCCAGCTTACAAGCTGGCTAAGCCTATTACTTCAGTGTTGTAAGCCTCAACAAGAAGTGAGAAGTTGCAGCCACCAATTGATAGCAGGGCATATTTTATAGAGAAGGTTATTGAGAAGAGCAGTCTGTGGGATTGGGATTCTCTATCTTTCAGAGCAGCTCCCCATTATCGTGAATAGATCCATCTGAAAAAGCGTATTTTTTTATGTCACGTAAAACCATTTTTCCCCTCTAAAGTGTTAAATTCATTCTTAAAGTAACGGCAGCTCTACCAATTAACTGCCACAAAATTAAAACACAGTCTCAGGGTAAACTTTACATTAAGTCACATTATGCCACCTTGGAGGTGGATGGAAGCGGGAGACAGAGAGGGTAAATAAAATATTCATGTAGAGTAGGCTACGACACATCTTCATATCATTCCCTCATTCTCCTGGATGAGATTGCCATGCCTGGCCACATAAGCTTTACAAAACAGGCTTAAGAATTTAAGCTGAAATCTTTTGACAAATGGCAAGGATGAACCATCCTCTGAGAAACCACAGGTACAGTGGTAGAGCCTTACAATAAAATTTCATCAATACTCTCTAAAATGCTTCAAGAAATAATGAATAATACAGATTTGAAGTACAGAGGTCAGATTCATCCACCTGGATTTCTGTACTTCAATTAGTAAAAGGGGGCGCAAGGCAACAGGACACTTTGTGAAGCCAGTTCAACTGCATTTTGATCCTTAAAAACTTTTGGTAAAAGCCATAGGTGTTGCAATAAAGAATTGGAAACATGCTTTATTGGAAACTTTCATCTCCTTTGCAATGGTTGTCTTGAAATCCTTTCCCAAGGACAAATGCATTAATTCAACTGTACAGTGCTTGGATCATGTTGTTCTCACTGAGAAAAGACTGAGCAGCAGGTACACGGTTAGTTTTTCTTACTTTGTTCTTTGCAAATACAGCCCTAGAGTTCTGTGGGGAGATGGCAGCATAGTTTATTGGGAGGATAATTTTGGAAAGAGATCTCAACAGGAAGTAAGATTTAAGTAAAGTGACAACTTACCCAGCATCTCTAAGGAGGTCTAAAAATGCATGAAACTTTTGGAAAGATTTCTCAATGCTGCCTAAAACACCTTCGTCTTCCAAAATCATGTTGGCTACTGACTGTGCATGAAGAACATCAGAGAGGGAGGTATTTATATTCCTTAATCTTGCATTTTCCATTTCCAGCTATGGAGAAAAAAGAAAAAGAAAAAAAAAAAAAGAAAAAGAAAAAAAAAGAAACATTCAGGGCCCTGTCACCTTGAGCTTGGTGCTGGTCTGTTTTTCCACAGCTGCAATTCTATGTGACCATAATGAAATTGCTACAGGTACTCAAAACTGTGGCTCAGCACTGTCTTCACTATTCACTTCATGAAATGTTGCAGAGTAACTGTAAGCAAAACATCAGCTTTCCTACCACTTTATTTTGCATGTATTATATGACACATTAATATCAAAGAATTTACTTTACTAGTAAAAAACCTTAATTAAGGCCAGTGCTGTCCTTATATTCACCCACCGGTATCAGAGGAAATGCATACACTACTGTATCCCTCCCCTGTACTATGCACCCCAATACTGAAAGTTTAAGATGATCCAATTTTTCTCCACATTGACTATCAATCAGAACAATGAGAAACTGAAAGTTGGATGGTAACCATAGGATACACAGGATTTTGTGTTTAAGGGAAACATTAAATATGACAACCATTTTAGATTACAGCTATGCAACCACTGCTACCACAGACTTGCTTTCTTTCATCTTTCATGAGAGGACAAAAAACTTACAGATCTCTGTAGAGCACTGTAGCTGTTAAACTAGCATCAAAATGAGAAAGATTTCTTGCAGTGGGTATTTAGCCTAAAAACTATTTAAGCATTCAAACAACGGATATCCAGCAGAGCCCACTGGTGTGCTTGACATTACAAGAGGATGGAGATGGCAGCACCAGAGGACAATGAACCTTGTGCAGTGCAGACTCCTTTGTGGAAGTATGCTCCCTGTACTGTGGAGCACCACTTGTTCCTCAAGTTCCAGAGTGTACCACCACTTTCATTCCGCATCACACCCAAGAACCACATGCATTCATTCACATCATCTTACACTCAACTCTATTACAAGAAATTCTACTTATTGATGCAAAAGGATCTATCTAGGTCAGTAACAATGGGTGGAGGGGAAACGGACCTCACAATTTAACTGTGACGAGTTGTTAGTTTGGTTCTACTGTAACGCAAAACTGCACTTGCAACAACCGATGGCTATGGCCAACATGCTGTGGAGAAAATTATCTGACATTTTTATTGCCTGCAGAAACAAAACTTAAAAATTAGAGGGACAGAATAAGGTATATTAAACATTTGTAACAAACAGCTTTTCAGTGCAAGTCCATCATAAAGAAGGTAGAAGACCTCAAAGAACCACCCATCTGCTGCAAATTGTAAACAGATCTAATCACTTTCTCAAGAAAAGCAAACATCAGGATGTCCCAGATTGTAAGTAATAGACCAAATGAATTAAACACATTTAAAGAGTAGCTTGACCCAGAGTTCAAGGCTCTGGAATAGCATCAGGAGAACAAACACACATTACCTAACACAGATTTCATCATTGCCCTTAGGCTAGTAAATGATCCATGTGACTTTGAACTGAAACTCTGGAAGCTATCACATTAGAGGTCATTGATAATTACTTCTAATTAAGCAAGTGGATAGTTTGACTGGTGCCTCCTTTAAAAGTTAAGATGATTATCACTGAAGTGTCATTACCTCCGTTACCCGTTCCTCAGCCTTTATTCTAGCTCTTTGTTCTTCCTGTAATTTTTCCATGCATTCTTCCAGCGCCACCTATCATAATACAGATAAATCATTACGAAATTTATTTCAAAATGTCAGATGAACATGCAATATTATACAACAACTCAACTTGTCCAATTAACATCTAGCACACGGCATTCCAAGCAATAACGTATCTTCTACAAAAATACATGACCAAGGTCTACCAGTACATAGCTCTAGGATGCCAAAAATTAGCACAGGAAAGTGGAAGTAAGTGTGATGGACTTCACAGATTTGCAATATGTCAATAGGTAACACAAGATTATAGCACAAGTCTCTTGGGCCTATGACAGGAACGCACATTTTTCTCAACTTTCCTCTTCTTCCCCTTTGTCTTTTCAAACCTCATTTTTAACTAGATACATCTACTTCATCAAAAACACAAATTTGGCTCTAAAAAAATCCTTAGCAGCTATATCTAGATTTTCAGAACGTATTTTTCATCCAGGATTTTATTCCTTATTAAAGCAGTAAAAAACCAGCTCTCCTCTTCTTNGAAGAAAAGAAGGCATTCAGTAGCTCTGCCTTCTCCGTGTCTTCCACCACTAAGGCACCCACCTCATTTGTCAGCGGGCCTACATTTCCCCTAGTCTTCCTTTTTTTACCGATATACTGCAAGAACTTCTTCTTGTCAATTTTAACCATAATGGCCAAGTTAAGTCCTGCCTGAGCTCTGGCCCTTCTAATTTTCTCCCTGCATAACTTCACTACATCTTGGTATTGCTCGTAAGTTGCCAACTTCCTTTTCCAAAGATGTAAACTTTCCTTTTACTCCTGAGGTCCAGACAAAGCTCTCTCTTTAGGCAGGCTGGTCTTCTTCTCTGTCAGCTTGGTTTTTGGGACCTGGGGAAGGTCTTCTCCTGTGCTTTTAAGAGTTCCTCCTTGCAGTATGACCAGCCTTCCTGGGCACCTATGCCCTTCAGGATGGTCTCCCAAGGGATACTCAACCATGCTCCTAAACAGACCAAAGTCTGCCCTTCAGAAGTCTAAGGTGGCAGTTCTGCTAGCTCCCCACCTTGCTTCTCTGAGTCCCTCAGCCTTTCCTCATATGAGAGATGCTCCAGGTCCCTAATCATCATTATAGTCCTCTGCTGTACCCTCTCCAAAAGTTCCCTGTCCATCTTGAACTATGGAGCCCAGTTCTTTCTGGGCTTACTTTTGCACAATTCTTTCTTATTATGGCCATGATTTGACAATATGCTTAGAGTGTACACATCTTCATTAGAACTATTCAGAGGCTGGAAATCTAGTGCATATTTGACACACATCTTTTGAAATGGAAGGAAGTGTCACATAATGCAGGATAATTAAAACTTATTCAGAAATCCTGCTCCATTACTGGTTATTAGCTTAACCATAATTTTCTGATTAAAACATGGTTTAATTGATATAATTTGTTTTTATGGAGTTCAGGTCACAGAACATGCTTCTTACCTCTAATTGCTGATACCTTGTTGCATTCATCTTATCTAACGATTTTGCCAAATCAGGATGATGGATAACATCACCTAAATCTTCTGTGTCTTCAGTTTCAGATGTAGAAGCACTTTCTACTGTCACTTTCACAGGCATACCTGTCTAATTACACCAGAAAAGAATTCAGCATTACAGAATTCAAAGATTAAATAGTACCAAAAGCTTAGTCTAAATACAGTCGTTTCCCAGAGCCCCTTACAATGAATACATATTGTCTAGCAATGCAATTTAGAAATAATATTTTTTAAAAAAATCTTATCCGTGGATATATTTGGGACATGTGGCAAGGATTTGGTAGCAGCGGGGGCTGCTTTCAGATAATTCCAACCGACTCACTGCAGGATAGGGCTGGGCCCCACAGCCCAGATGGTGATGCCTCAGGGAAAGCCTATTTAGGAAAGGGTGAACAAATGCAGATAGGCAGAAGAGGAGGTAAGCAAAAGAGTGAGAAAGGGCAGAGGGAACCACAGTCTCAAAAGAGGAGGAGGAGACCCACCCTCCAGCCCAGAGAAGACCCATGCCAGAGCAGAAGGGGTGGCCAGAGAAGCTGCGATCCACGGACAGCCTGTGCCAGAGCAGGTTTTCCCCAAGCGACTGCAGTCCATTGGAAGCCTAGGCCAGAGCAATGGAAAAGTGTGCTGGCTTCAGAAACCATCAGGCCCTTCTATGAGCCAGTTTAATTCACTACTACACACTAACACACTTCAGCTTTTCTCTGGTGGGTGGGGTTGGAGGGGTGGGGGAGAGATAGAAATGAGATATGAAGAAGGATGAAAGAGAGGATTTCTTTTCCCCTGCTGGTATGTTTAAAGATGGCTGCAAACAAGTATGTAGTCCAAAAGCTAAAGGAGGAAAGAGAGGAAGAGGGAAGCAGAATATTTCAGAGACAAATGCTCTTAATTCTCCTTAGTGTCTCTGAAGGCATTGAGCCAATAATCCAACCAAGAGCTTGCTCGTAAGACTAAGAAACAAAAAAAGACAGTGGTACTGAAATGGGAGTAAACTGAGTATCAAAGAAGTTTCAACCAAATGCTTTATTTTATTCAAAAACTATTATTTTGCACTTCTGTGAGGGAGAAACTTAAAAAGGATGTCCCAGTCTTAACTTTTAGACAATAAAACTCCATTGAGAAAACTTTCATTTTCTTCAGGCATTCATCTACCAAATAGACAATCATATGAGAGAGAGAGTACCTGAATCTTCACTGGTAATTCTTCAGTATTATCCACTGGTCCCCCTCTAAAATTAGAA
>VXBW01000360.1:30378-44513 GCA_013400375.1 Thinocorus orbignyianus | reverse complement strand
AAAAAAAAAAAAAAAACACTTTTGAGGAAAGTAATTTTATAATGACACCACTGCTACTTCCATTTCCAAACAAAGGATTCTAGGACAGGTGAAACAGTAAAAGCAGTATCAGACACTACATTATACACCCTTAACACTCACTATATTCTCACTTTGTTCTATTAGTACTCCTGATTAATCATGAATTAGAGCAACATTACTGGATGCTCATATTAGTATCTTCAACAGGCATCCCGCTTAGTTAATTATTATAAATTATTGTTTTTTAAAAACAAGCCTAATAAAAACAGTTACAACAGAGCGTTAAGTACTTTTTTCTTTAAATATTTATACAGCCTCCATTTTGAGAGGCTAAGGTCTAGAAAGCACATCAAAGGAAAAAAAAATCGTTTCAAAAGGAAGCATGATAATATTATGGCATCCATGTATAACAATTATTTTTTTTAATTTTACTTTACAGAGCTTAGATGGTCACAATAATTATGTTGCCACTGGGGGAGATAGAGAAGAAGTGGGAAAAATACCTAGGCACCTTGAACTGGATACCAAATCAACTATAATAGAAGCTTACAAAACTAAATTGCACCTTCAGCTATAAGTCTGATAAATCATTACCAAAAAGAGAACAACCAAACAAGGTGCATTTGGTTGCAGGGTGGTTTGTTTTTTTTCCCAACACCTGAATACTCCCATGGCCATCAAATTACACCTTTTTCTTTATTTTAAAAACTTACTACAATAGAATTTATGTAACATCCTCAAAATTTATATAAACAGAAAAAATTATGGATACAATATGAAATTCTGTGTGCAACTTTCAAATATGTATTTTAAAAAACTAACACTGCTCTCTCCTACATTTGTCGTGCAGCTTTTGTGCTTTAATATTTTCCCTCATACTATGAAAACCTCACCTGCATCTCTTTGCACGTTCTGCAGTGCGCCAAGGAAGAAAGCCTTTTGTGCCTGGTGGTAGTGGTTTTGGTGAGTAACTATCTTTCACAGACGTACTTTTTTTCCCAGGATTTACAGACTTTTTAGACAGTAATCCTGTATTGAACAGCAAGAATAGGAGAAAAGAGAATTCATTACACATTGTTATTTACACATAAATCCACAGCTTACTGTTCATAAGTAAAATTTCCTATGTTATAAATGGGACTGTAAGAAATCTATTTTTCAGCCTAATTTTGCTAAAGTGTTCAAAAACTTTTATTTTGCTTCTCAAAAAGAGAGGTGGAACAACTTATCCGCATGCAATTACAAACTGGTACGCTTAAGCTGCAATGTTAGGTTGATATAAGTAAGACATACTGTTATTCAAAAAAGGAAGCAAAGTTTTGCAGCTAAAGACATTTATTCACATTTCAGATATCTAACTCCATCGTCTCAAGGAGGAGCTCAGACAATCCACACAGACGATAAGGCTGTCTATGTCCTTCAAATTGCCCTCTAGTGGCTTTAGTGTGCAGAACGTTTGTTTTATAACTGGTAAAATGCCTGAAGCTAAAGCCAGTACTCACGCTGGTCACTTCTACAGAACACCAGCAGTATCTTCACTTTAAGAGAAATAATAATGAAAAGTTACATTCACTAGTCCAGTCTAAATCATACACTAGCACTCTAAGGAGATCCAGAATAAATACCTAGTGTGGATGATCACTCTATACCAACTTCTGGACAAGTCAGAAACTAACAAGCCTAGAAAACAGTTCACTTAGTAATGCAGTTAAACTCACTAGAACTCAGGTTATTGCTTCTTCAAGATCAATAACATAAGTAATTTTGTAATGATATATACATGCATAAACATGGTAATGGGATTACAAATACCAGGTTGTTCTCAAGCAGTATACAGGGGACAGCAATTTTCACCTCCTGACTTCCTCCCTCTCTTAAAAAAAACAAACAAAAAAACCAAACAAACTGAAAACAAACACCACACCCCCTCCCCCAAACAAACCAAAAACCAGTAAAACCATCTTTAAAATCAGGTATTTTCTTCTTCCATCACCCTGATAACCACAGTTTATTTGCACAAATACTTCAATTTGATTCATACTTACCCCTCTACTTCCAGATAAGCAGAGGAAAGATGAAAGACAGCCAAATGTACTACAATGAAGTTTTTAATAACTTACCGAAAATATTTAGTGTATTGCAGCTACCAGTACTTAATTATAAATATTCAAGATATTTTAAGCACACTATTTACAACAGTTTTATATGAAGTTAAAAAAAAAATAATTTTAGAACATCTTGTACATCAGTTAAAAAAAAAAAAAATATCATGCTTGTCCTGGCAGAGGACAGTCTGCTACAGAAAGGTTACAACATCTTAAGAGCTGGACAACTTACTACTGCTAAGCTTCCTAGAAGTGAAAGTTTGTGGAGAGGATGTCCTCAGAATAAGCACATGCAATGCATCCACATACTTGAAGTCAGCATATCCTACCATTTTTCCAGCCACATATCTAGCAGCACTGAAAACAAGATCAAGTTTCCTGCAGAAACCATTGATGGCAGAAGACACATAACTGAATTTAGAATAAATGGAATTTTTTGGAAGACAAGTATTCTGCAGAACACTGACATATAGACACATTATGTATTTTATAATTAAAGCTCTTCAACACTGAAACAGTATTTTGTAGACAAGATTTACTATAGCTGGAGAAAATAATGACAGCATTACCAATACGAATAGTAGCTTTTCCTTTTCGACCACTTCCTAGGACAATAGTTCTTTTCCTTGGTCTAGTTTTCAAAGCATCCTTGGGAGATGGAGATGTCAGCCACTTATACTGGAAAAATATTTTCAAAGACAAATTGGTTTAATATATTTAAAGATACTTAAAGAGGTGCTAATTTAAGACTAGATGGTTTTGTCAGATACATGGAGAACACTGCTAGATACAGAAAGCTTAAAAATAAACCGTAAAATTAAGGAAAAACAAAAATCCCACAAAGCCCCAATTAAAACACAGATTCGATGCGAGTCTGAATGCTACATTACCAGAAAGCGTTCCCAGTGCACCACTATAATACCCCATCCAATATTTTCCTTTCTCCTGTGCGAAACACTTCTCCTTTTATAGTAAAAAAAAATGGCATCAGCCCTATAAAAAGCAAACTCTGGCTTTTGCTTTTCATTCTCAGAAAGCTGGCTTGCTAGGAATGACTGGCTCAGACCAAAGTTCTCCAGAGAAAATCATGTTAGGGAAGTTTTTATTACTATTACCAATAAAGCTAGTATTTTTAAAAATACAAAGTTCAACTTCCACTGCCTGTAATGAAAAATTCATCCTTACACAGTAAAAGCCTCCAAACTAAAACTAAGACATAGTGATCATTAAAGACAATTGCTGTACTTCCATTTCCTTGCATCAACAACTCCATTCTTAAAGGTTCCCCTTAATCTAATAAAAGTTTTATTATTCCAGGTAGATATTCTTATTTCTCAGTGTGCACGAAGCTATAATTAGTACAAAGCCTAGTGTTGAAACAGCTGTCAAAGGAAATGCTGTTGATAGTAACACAAAACTTAATTCAGATGGCCCCAAAGCCCACATCAGAGTATTAGGAACATTATGCCAAAGTTATTCCCATCTAATGTACAAGGAAGATTAAAATGCTATTATTGTGTTCAAACTAACCAAGCTTAGCCCAAGTTTATCACTGGCAACAAAAGATCTTTTAAAAAAAACAACCACCTTAGGATGGAAATAATCATTGTAAAAGTTCTGCTAAGCCTACAGCTAGATCTAGTCCACGAGACCAGCGACTGTTCATTTCAAACTGACAGAAAGAGTAAAATTAAATTGTAAACTTCTTAAAGCAAGGGTATCTTCATTTTGGTTTACTACACACATAAAAAGCAGCTATACTAGGTTAAATCTAAAGTTAATCTAGCCTAGTAGCCTGTCTCCTATCTAGGTGCCTGCCACTGTTGTATAAAGACAGTAAACGTACTAAGACAGAGTTTAAAAATCACTAGATCCTTGAGATGAGACTATGAAGGCTGCTTGTTTTATAGACACCATCAGTGGATTTTTCCTTTAAGTTACTCAGCCTCTTTCAGAGTCTACACAAACTTTCACCACCACTTAGGCGGTGGTAAAACCCTAACCTGCAATTCGCTGTAACAGCACAGTGCTGGCTAGGATAATACAACCTTCCTCTATCTAAGCTGCCCATCAAATTTTAAGGCATCAATTAGCAGCAGGCAGCCCTTCTTGCCAACTTGAAAACCCAACCCAAAACACCTCCACACTACTGAAAACAAAGAGAAACAACCAGTTACTATGCAGAACAGGATGGAAGGGCTGCTGTGACTGGTATCCAGTAAGCAAGTGGTGACAGTGACACCTGTGGCAGCCAAGACGTGATCTTTCGTAGTTGTTGACAGTTTATTATCATGAGGCCATTCTCTTTGTACAGCAACACGAAAATCTTAATATATTTTCTGCATAAGCCAAACCATGGAGTTGATGCAACAGGTGCCATGAGATGGTACAGAACACAGTTATGCCAGTTCTCAGACACATACAAATTTGATGCTTTACTGAGTTTTATTCATGACAATTATGACAGCCTTTGGTAGAATAAAAAGCTGAAACCAGAGGCAGATGAAACTGGAGATAGTACTAAAGATGATCATCCATCTTCAGTTATCTGTCTGTGAGTGAGATATGGTATGAGCTAGATAACTTGCTGAAAGAGTAAGTGATATATTCATTTCACACAGAAAATTACATCTTACACCTTGAGTTCAAGAAGCCTCTAAACATAGTCCAATCTATTCTTCATTTTCTACCAATATGAAACCCAGATCCCTAGCAACTAACATAGGTAAAAGAAATAAAAAATCCCCACTAAATTAATTACTTTCAAAGACAGATACCCTTTTTTTTTTCCACTACAAAAAATGGACAAGCACATCCTTTTAAAATCTCACAGGTTTGGAGACAGTGCACAGATGATAAAAGGAAGCAATCTAGATGCTGACTATATTCTGTCTCACAAGACTAAGTTACAAGAAACAAACACTGCTTCTTTAGATTTGTAAACTTAGTCTATAATGGACCCTCTGTAAAAAAAAAAAAAAAAAATCTGAAAAATAAGCAAAATTCTTGTATTAAGCTAAAACCTGTTAAAAAACTAACTGTGGTGTTAATTACATCCAGAATTTAGAGTATGTCATTAGGGGTCTCACATTCAAATTATTTCTGCTTGTGTTATTTTGTTTTAATTGTACAGATGAATTTTGACTATTAATGGAACGAAGAAACACTGCTTGTAGTTCTTTCTGCAACAGAGCTTAATGACCAACTGTTTGTCTTCATTAACACCTCTGACATTTTACTAATTCATTCCTAAATAATTAAATTAGTTTTGAATCCTAAAAACAAACTAAAACCAAAAAACCCACAAAACAACACACCATCAACACCCACACACAATAGAACAAAACCCTACATTGCTGACTTTCAATATAGAGCACCACATCAAGACACTACCTCAAAGAAACTCAACTGTTTTTCTCTTCATAATATTCAGGCTTCTGTAACTGAGCTCAAAACGAACTGTAAATCCTAGATCAGGGTAATAAATGTTTCAGTTTTAAAAGAATATCAACCTCAACAAAGAGCAAATGTTATTTACAACAACCTACTCATGAAGTTTATGAAAAAAATGGACCTAGGCTGCTTTTATTTGTGAAAGAAGCAAAGTTACTTATCAAACCAGCTATGAGGTATAAGGCAGCTTCACCACTAAGACTTAAGATACTGCTCTGCCAGGATAAACATAAAGCAAACGTTGTAAGTTAAGTGATCTTTTAGTATATGGGAGATTTCCCAGACAGTCACTTCTTTTCACGGTTCAGTTTTCCAAATCATCTTGAGCATCTCCAGGCAGATGCTATTTTCATGTGATCTCAGCAACATTTTGAGTGTTGACTACATCTGCCAAGGAAAAACAGTATTCCTGCACAACCAACCTCAGTTTCTCAAAAAAAAGTCTGTAAGAGATTGAAGTAGGGAACTGTATTAATCCTCCAGGAATTCTACACACAAACTTCTCTGCTTATTAGATGCTCCCTACAGATCCACAGTCCTGACTTTTAAATCTTTTCAAAACAAGAAGACCAGTAAGTTCTAAAATAAGAACAAGGACTGTTGCAGCTCTGTGAAAACAACAAGAATACACTCAGATATTTGCTATCTCCTTTGGGAACCAAATGCAGTTTTGTATTATAAACAAAAGACTCAGTATTTAAACAGTGTATCTAATCATAAATGGTCCAGATATTCAGTTTATGCACATTACTGAAAACTCTGGACTATTAGATAAAGATGGCAAGTAATGTACTTCAACTAAACTGTAGTTTCTTAGCATTGAAAAGGGTAGTCTTGAGTAACTTAAAAAAATCTTAACTATGTAAACTGTTGAAAAAAAATACATTTCAAAATTAATTAAGTTTTCAATTTTAAATTGTGATTTCCTCTACTTTCTAATGAAAAGTTACTACTACCGTGTTAACACACATCATAGAAAGCCTTCAGGTAGTTCAACAGCAATATTGAGCAGTTCAGCTCAACATCCTACATAATGCCCAAGTATACACACATTTCTATTTTCATTAAATGAATATCCTGGTTTTATTGTACGTTACATTTAAATTACTTTAGAAATCATGCAAAATGCCCCAAATACAGTATCATGCTGCTGCTAGTGTTTTTAGTTTTTCTCTTCATAGTGTTTTTGTTTGTTTTTTAAACTGGTTAAGAGTCAGACTTCTGTTTATAACTAGAATAGCTATTTTAGATTTATTCTGAACAAAGTTGTCCTTAATAATAAAATGCAATGGCAGCTACGAAGAAAACCCCGAACTTAGTCCAAAATGCCTAACACATACCTCCGAATTAGCACTATTTCCATTCATAACAACTCTTTCAATAATGTTTTTCATCATAACGTGATCTAGAATGAATTAAGATATCTTATTAAGAATTTTCTGTATGAGACAAGTATTTATGCAAACAAACAGATCATTGAATAAGCAGTACACATTACCTACCCTGCTCCCTTCCCCCATTTTAACAAGGGTTAGCAAAATATTGTTGCATGTTTTTTTCCTTAAAAACGGTTTATTTTCCCCTCCAAATTACTGGGGTGGGGCAGGAGGAACAACAAAGAAATCACAGCCACAAAGATGACAAAGGTAGATACAGATACATACCAATTAAGGGATTTTTTCTTATGTCAAGTACCACTAATGTTGTATTAGTTTGAAGAGCATCTAATAATGACCTTGCTCCTTCACTGGATATTCCACACTGCTGCAAATCAAGTGCTGAAATGTTTAGAGAGGTAAAAAGATTAATATTCAGTGTCATAACTTGTAGTCAATACCTAATAGAATTACTCCACACCTGCTGAAAACCTCCATTCCATAGAACATGGAGCATAGGGAAGGAGCATATGGCAATAAGTCATATGCAAAACCATGAATACTACTTTCAGAGAAGAACACTAGAAATTTAAATCAGTATTACAGATCAATTAAGAAATAACTGCTAAGCAACCGCAAAGGATAGAATACAAAAACAGTGACAGTCAAGCCACTATAACTGACAATTCCTAGTAGATACAGCATTCCCAGGCACCAATAAATTAAATCGCCCAAAATGTATAAACTCAGAACTTAGGTTTAAAAGTCTGAATCAATGCTTCTACAAGTTCATCACTCGCACAGATCAGTAAGTTACGTGGTCAACATGAAATAGCACTACTAGGCTTTGTCATTTATTTCATGTTGTGTATGTACAGTATCTCAGACTGCTTGAAGTTGGAAAAGATCCCTGTAGGTCATCTTGTCAAATCACCCCTGCTCAAGCAGAATCACTTAAAGCCAACTGCCTCATACCATGTCCAGAAGGACACCTACAAGGACAAAGACTCTACAATCACTGTGGGCAACCTCTGCCAGCATTTGGTCACCTTCACTGTAAGAAAGTGTTCCCTGATGTTCGAGAGAAACGTCCAGTGTTTCAGTCAGTGCCTACTTCCATTCACCCTGTCACCAGGCACCACTTGAAAGAGCTGGCTCCATCCTCCTTAAATCTTCCCTGCAGACACACCTTGAAAATATCCACCATGAGCCTTCTATTCTCCAGATTAAACAGTCTCATCTCCCCCAGCATTTACTCATATGAGAGTTGCTCTAGTCCCCTCATCATCTTACTAGCCCTTTACTGTCAAGCAACTCCAGCTCTCTCCTGTACAGGGAAGCCCAGGCGTGGCCTCACCAGCACCAACTAGAGAGGAAGAACCACCTCCCCCAACCTGCCCTCAAGTCTTTGCTTATTGCAGCCCCGGATACCCATTAGCCTTCTTTGTCACAAAGACACATTGCTGGCTTATGGTCACTCCAGGACCCTTTTTGCAAAGTTGCTTTCCAGTCACATGGCACCTAGCACGTTCCGCTGCATGGAATAACTCCTGCCAGGTGCAGGACTCTGCAATTCCTTTTGTTTAATTTCATGAGGTTCCCATCAGCCCATTTCATAAGGTTGTCTTCCCTCTTGTTGTGGTTTAGCCTCAGCAGCAACANCCAGGGATCCAGGTAAAGATGACTGGCCTGTAGTTTTCCAGCCTTCTTCCCAGCCCTTCTGAAGATAGGAGTGAGATTCGCTACCTTATGGTCTTCAGTAATCTTTCCCAATCAACACAATCCTTCAAAGACTATTGAGAGTGGCCTCTAAATGACATCAGCCAGCCCCCTCAGCACTTGTGGAGGCACCCCATAGGTACTATGGACTTCTGGATGTCTGGTTTGCCTAAGCATTCTCTAATCCGATCCTTTTCCACCAGTTTGTGTGTTAGCTGTACACCTGAGTCAAACTATAAAACAATTTCAACAGATAGTGTTCTGGAATCGTACTTATGATTTACACAACCATCATTAGATACTTTGCACAGATATACTGTAGAAAAAAATTCCTTCTTAAAAATACTAAAGGACAATAGTAAAGGGCACAATAGCATTCAGACACTTTGACAATTCAAAAGAGGAAGAGAAATTCAAATTCCTTTTGAAGAAAAAATTACTCTTTCCTAGCTAAATAGTTAGCTATTCTTCTGGCTCTATTTATTGTAACTGAGAATTTTAAGTTTTCTGTCTGCCTCTACTATATCTTAAGAGAAAATATTTCACAATACCTTTTAGCCAAAGGTCCTCTGCTAGACAGTCTGCAAAGGCATTTGCTCCTCTATCTCCAACAAGCATGTTGCAGTTGAAAGTAATACGCCTCAAGCCAGTCATATAGTCAAGGTCAGGTCTCCTATAACGAAGGCTTTCAGCCCAAGCTTCACTATGTCTTTTCATTGCCTGGTGCTTTGCAAACAAAAAAACTGTTACCAAGTACAAAGGCAAAGCCATTATTGATCACAAGATGATCACCAGTTATCTTTCTCACTGATGTTCAATGGCTTGAGTACTGATATACAGTTATACCACTTCTAAATTCAAGAAACAAAAGTCATTTTTAAACACTACAATTAAGTCATGTTTGTTCTGATCATCCAATTTGCAATGCGAATTCTTAAATATGGCTACAGAACATCTTACTACCTTCTTTCAGCAGACACTTTCAACACATCTTGAATAGGAAAGGCACACCAGGATATTACGTGCTTTCATTTAAACCAGTGTTAATGTTAATTAGAATACTGTATTTGTCACAAGCTTCCTAATCTGTTAATTAGTAGCTTCTAAACCGTAAACTCAGTTATTCTTACCCATGTCTTACTTAAGACATTTTTCAAAATCTGTGGCAATGAAAGAATCCCCAAAGCAGGTGTTAGGCATTTACAGCCCTAATTGTCATTTAAAGAAAATACATCAGTCTGAATTGTTATTTGTTTAACTGATGTTTACTAAGAAATGCCATATTTAAATCCCACATCAGTAAACTAAGCTACTTTTGACATACAAAGACAAATTTCAGAAGAGCTATTCACATACTTCCAATGTTCATATATGCTGTTCACAAAGTGCATTGAAAGTGGATTTAGAGCTTGAAAGAAAAAAAAAAAAAACCCAGATATATATTTAAGTTCTTGTGAACATTTAGTTATAGGAAAGGTGTTTAAATTACCTTTAATACATTTGCTACGTGTTCTGCCCCTCGCCATGTGAGGCTACATCCTGTGAAGTTTATATGTCTGATAGTAGCTGAATTCTTTACACTCTGACAGATTGCTGAAGAAAACAAAAGCACGCATGTTACCTACGCACACCACAGCCAGGCTATCAGAACACACTTTTCCACTGCCACATTAGGAAGCTGAATCAGCTTTAACAGGCAAAAGCCTTGACAAAGAACTAGTGTTGAAATACAAAGTGTATTTTAAATATGTATTATCTTAGAACACTTGTATCTAGCACAAGTGTTTAGCAAAGACTATCTGAACAATCTAGAACATATTTTGGTTTACTTGTGTAAACATGAACAAATCAGGGAAGAGTTAGCCTCAAACGAATACAATAAAAAGAAGATTGTTATTTTACTCACTATAGACAAATCTGAAACAGGAATGGAAATACTGAAAAACTTTCTTACCTACTTAAAGGACTAAAAAAAGAGAGAAGTATTTTTACATACTTTTGATTCTGAACTTACTTTCTAATCCTCCATCTCCAATTGGACAGTGGGCCAAAGAGACACTTTCCAGAGATGAAGCTGTGGCCAAGCCCTTCAGACCAAAAAACAGTGTTTGTTAACTGGCTTGAAAAGCAAAAATACAAACAGAAAAAAGACCCAGCCACCCAATCTGCTCAGAACTCTTTGTAGTCCCTACAATAAACACCAGGGGTTTCATAGGAAGCTTAAAACAAGTGAACCTAAAAGCTCAATTTAAGTAGGTTCATTTCGTTAGCACAGGAGGAGCCATAGCCTATGGGAAGCTCCTTCTCTAGAAGCCACTCACAAGCAAACTTGAGACTGTTCCAACACATATCAAAGACCTGGTTTTATCTCCTTAGTGTCCCACAACTTTCCTTCTGTCATGTATATGGACATTAGTTTCAGTCATACACATAAGTTACACCACCCCAAATGCATGGCAGAGATGTTAAAAACTTTCTAGTAAGCCTTGATGAATCAGGGCAAGGCAAGGTTATGTGAATTTGACAAGTTCAGCAAGACTAGTTTATATGAAATATCTCAGCAGAATCATCCATATGGTAGATAACACAGATACCTAAGAAGAGGAACATCCTTGTCTGTAACTAATACTTATAAAATTTAGGTTTAACTTATGTATGTTCTAAGGATATTTTCCATTTATTTGTATACTAATATATTCTCACCTTTGTTAAAAGTATTAGATCTCTCTCCCTCAGAAGCAAACCCTGCAGTTCTAAATTTTTTAGTACATCTGATATACTGAGACAGCCTTTGACAGCTCTGCATAGTTGGCCAGTCAAGTCTTTTGATCGAATTGCTGGAATTCTCCTTCTAAAGTAAGTTTTATATCTTTCAACACCTAGTAAACAACAGAAATTACACATCAGTAAAATCCAGTCCCTAGTGACCTAAAAGCAATCATAAGCACACTACGTTTTATTCCTGCTTTTCTTAAATAGAAATAATTCCTTAAGTATTGTAATTCCTCCCCCCACATATTCAATCACACAAAATGTTCATGCAACAAATTCTAACATGCATACATCAACATACTTATCTTTTACAGCTGTCACTACAAACCTGATTCCCAAAGACCCTGTTGATGGAAACTTCTTAGTCCAATAGAAGTCAGAGTCTTATTATGTCTGATAGCATTCAGAAGTGGTGCCAAATCAGCAGCTTTTATGTTATCTACAATTAGGTCAAGAGCACTTTGAGCCCGGTTAGCCTTCACGGCTTTCAGTGGAACAGAGCCTTGAAGAGCACATAGATGTTCATAATGCGAGTAGAAATCCAGCAAGCACTGTCTTCTTATTTTGACTGACTCAATCATTTTTTTTATTTTTTTTTTTTGGTGACAAATGTCTCTAAAAAAAGGGAGGGAAAAAAAAGATAAACTCTTTGCAATGTATAATTGATTTTGCAACAATCATAATTCAACATGCACACTCAAAGCATGAATATTTTCATGCATATTGTATAGCATTTACATGGAAGCTAAAAACAGTGACGTCTTGTGATGCTCACTACTTGTGTAAGTACAGCTGAATAAATAATGAGATGGAGAAAAAACCCAACAAACCCTGCAATTTCATTTTCCTACACCAATAGGTATATCAAAAACACAAAAGGCTTCACGTCCAAGCACTAACTGCTATAAAATTCTTGTTTTCCCCCTAAAATTTAATTTTGTAGTGCTACATGAAAGCCTCGGACATTCCTTGACACAACATCAAGGGATACAAATTACTATTCCATAAACAACTAGTTGTAACCTTCCCTGCTACTTCAACCAAAAGCCTAAATTTTCACCATACAGAAAAAAAAGTGTGCATTTTCCTCAACATTTTGCTATTGCACACCTTATGTACTTATCTTAGTAAATTTAAGAAAGCACTTTTCTGGCATAAGTCTTTGTTAATCCTTAGTACGCATATAGAGAAACATTACTAACTCCCAATTAGAATACCTAAATTCTGCTATGGCACACCTATTAAGAGTAATTCTTTCCACAGTCTCAACAGGAATATCTGTCAGTTTATTATAGAAAACCTATTTATAAAAATAATGACCCAGGGAACTATAGGCCAGTCAGTCTCACCTCTGGGCCTGGCAAGATCATGGAGCAGATCCTCCTGGAATCTCTGCTAAGGCACATGGAAAGTAAGGAGGTGATTGGAGACAGCCAACATGGCTTCACCAAGGGCAAATCCTGCCTGACAAACTTGATGGCCTTTTATGATACTGCCACTAACTTGGTGGACAAAGGCAGAGCAACAGACGTCATCTACCCAGACTTAGGCAAAGCATTTGACACTGTCCCGCATGACATCCTAGTTTCAGAACTGGAAGGTCATGAATTCAATGAATGGACCACTCAGTGGATAAGAAACTGGCTGGATGGCCACACCCAAAGGGTTGTGGTCAACAAATCAATGTCCAGGTGGGAGACANTTGGCAGGGGGATTGGAACTCAGTGCTCTTTGAGGCCCCTTCCAACTCTAACCATTCTGATTCTATGGGTAAAACATAAATCCCTAATTTTTACCCTAATCTTAACCAGTCATTTATTTCCCCATGTTAGCTGGATGCTGTATTATATACCTCAGTACGGTCGTCCTGCATGTCAAATAACGTGTGTTTAGGCCCCGCAGGCCATGCTTCATAAAGTGGCTAAGCTGGGAGTAAGCATGTAGGGAAGCCTCCCCTGTATGCTCCAGGTATGGAGCAGGACTTGGACAAGTGTTCCTGTAGTTATGGGTCTTGCAGAGCACTTTTTTGCCTCCCTGTTTGTTCAATCCCTATATGTTTATTAACTTCCTAAAAACTTCTAGAGTGGAACTATTGGTTCATAGAGAACAATTTGGTTAAGCGGCCAGTGTCCCAATTATAGAATCGTTAGAGTTGGAAGGGATTTTAAAGATGCTGAGTTCCAACTCCCCTGCCATGGGCAGGGACACCTCCCACTAGAGCAGGTTACTCAAAGCCCCATCCAACCTGGCCTTCAACACTTCCAGGGATGGGGCATCCACAACTTCCCTGGGCAACCTGTTCCAGTGTCTCACCACCCTCACAGGAAGAAATTTCTTCCTAACATCCGATCCAAATCTCCCCACTGCCGATTTAAAACCGTTACCCCTTGTCCTGTCACTACACTCCCTGACAAAGAGTCCCTCCCCAGCTCTGCTGCAGGCTCCCTTCAGTTACTGGAAGGATACCCAGTCAATATTGTCACCAACCCGGTGAACTACTTTGGCGCTCCCCCTCCCCAGCAACGCACACCGTTAGCCCGGCACAACAAAGTGACTCCGCTGCTCGCCATCACCCACGGGGAGAAGAAAGCAGCGCCCGGGGTGAGGACGGAGGGGGTAAAGAGGGACAGAAAAGGCGACAGCCGCCCCCTCGCCCCGGCCGGTCCCACTCTCCCAGCAGAGGGCTCAG
>VXBW01000360.1:0-24156 GCA_013400375.1 Thinocorus orbignyianus | reverse complement strand
TTAAATATGTAAAATAACATATGTTCTTATAATACCCGAAGAACACAGAATTTTCCAGATAAAGCATCTCCCAAGAGGCGTAGGTAGGAACCAAGACATCCAGGTAGCTACTGTTCTTGGCACTGCAACTGAACAGCCACATGTTCCTGCTGAATGCCTGCACACCTTGGCCTGAGGAAGATCAGGCAGAGGCAGCTGGAAGCACAGGATGAAGGAGAATATGGTTCTTGCAAAGCTTTCATCACCAGACCTGTACTTAGGTATACAGGGTAAAAGAGCTAAATACCATTGGAATAAGGCAATGAAATCAAATTAATTAATGAAATATTCAGTGCAGAATTACAATAATAAATGTATTTCTTCTGTTTAGCTTTCTGTCATTACTCGTTTAATCACTTCTGACATTTTGCTCAATGTATAATGACTTATAATTTTCTGTTAATGGCAAGTCCCCATGTGACATTAAATAAAGCTTGCTCAGGGTCAGAATTTTTGCATGTTTGTGTAGTTATTGTCTTTGAATTTGAGACATTTTCTATCAGGGTCATCCTTAAACCATTTTATATTTCTAGATACGAGTTTCTTTCAAAAAGAAAACTAGAAGATCAACAAATATATTTGGAACCGGGTAAATGCATTCTTGTTTTTGAGCTTAAGTAAAGTCTGAATGTGTATTTTATTAAAATGTAGAAGGCCTTTATTAAAAGTTTGTAACAAAAATAATAAAAATTCAGAACTTCTTTAGAAAATATTGTCTAGTCTTCTGAAACTTCATGAAAACAATTAGAAAGAGTATTTATTATTTTGTATTGTGGTAGTATTTACGTATTTTGCTAGATAACATAATTTTGCAAGGATGAAGTAAAATTTCATCTGAGCAAGTTTTTGCGGCTTTCTAGGTACTCATCTATATTTGCATCTAACTTTTAAAGTTTAGATAAATGTGTATTTAGAGCTTTAGATGAGGGTCTTCGGGGGAGAGAACCCACTGTGAAATCTGGGTTATGATTATTTTCACAACAGTAATTTGGCACATAATCCCATTATACTAAAAGTTATATTGTTTTAGTGGGCAATTAGTGTTATTTCTCTTTTTTTTTTCCACACTCCTTTTTTTAGAAATAGCTTTTTGTGAATAACTCAGTTGAATCAGAGACTATTGTTTGAAAACTTTTGATGAAATTCAGTGAAAAGGAAGGAATATATTTTTCTTGTTTAAACCAAATCCTCCTCTTTCTCAAAAGCATTAAAATTATCTTGTTAGAAATGCCTTTTGAACTGCTCTTTAAGGTGAAGCCTCTGAATTTCCATGAGAAAGTAATTCTCGAGGTAAATTATTATTTTAAGTTAAAGATAAATATTTGGGCTGTTTTAACTGGGCTTTTGAATTGTACATTAGGATCTTAAGAAACTTTATTATTTTGAATATTCTTTTCAGGATCTTCCTAAAACACTTTTTGCACATCCCACCTGAGAAAAATGCTTTGCTAGTTCATTATAAATATGAATAGCTCCCAAAATATTCAAGCCCTAAGCACCAAAATGACAGAAACTGAGTTTCATAGGCACCTAGTCAAGGCGTTTTTCTAAAATGCGAATAAGAAACTGTTAAATTCCTAAAAGTTGTAAAAATAGAAAAAGGAAAGAAAGTTTTATAATTTTGTAATGTCAAAAAGAAAAATTTAAGTATGCTTTACAAAGCCAGTTTTATTTCTCAGTCTAAAAGTAGTTCAACTTTTACAACAGACAAGCAATAAGAGAATGAATTTGAATACTTTTAACCCAAACTTAATAAATTACACACTATACTGTAATGACAAGGGCAGTATTACTTCCAAACACATCACTCAGAGGCTGCCCAAATCTTGAGAATGCAAAATTAGTTTCCCTTAATGAGAGAAGGATACAACAGGAAGAATGACTTTTTGTCTTTGAGAAAAGTAGACCTCAGCAGTGATTGTACTGTCCGAGAGTGTATTTTGAGAAAAGGATGTGATATATTTAAATAGAAAATGTTACTTTTTTTCATGTAATGATCTGTGGGATTTGCCTAAATTAATTTGAAAACTTTGATATTTTAATTATTTGTTTGCCTTTACTAAAAAGACAGCGCACTTAAAGTATTATTAATTTGATTTAATCGTAATGGAAGAAGTTCATAGCACTGTATTTTCATAGTGTGCTGTGAAGTTTCATTCTCTATTTAAAAGCACTTAAAGAACAATACAAAAACTGTTCCACATGAAGAGATTCCAGGCTTTACAATGAGGACTTTTTTTAAATACTTCACTCAGAAAAGAACACTGATACCACTAGATTTCAATATACTTGAGACAAGTTTAAGAGTCAGCAACATTGCTATTGTCAAGAACAATTTCTTTTTTTTCTTTTTTTTTTTTTTTCAAACAAATCATAGCAAAGCTATGGAATTTAGAGCTAGATTGAATTTGTCAACAAATTAAGCTCCACTTTCAGAACTATGTAAGGTTGGGTAAATGACGGAAGGATAACGTTTTAACAGTAGAATAATGAAGAGAAAAAGCAAATAAAGCAAACCTCACTCTATTTCAGACAGTCTAACTGAACTTCTAAAATCATTACCTGATTTTCCAGGGCTGTCAGAGATCAGACATTTTATTGCTTATAAAGAAAATTCCTATTCAGAACTTAGTAAGATTCAAAAACTGTTCATCCCTCAAACTGAGACAACAACAAATGTCATTTTCATTCAGATCAGGTGTCCCTCCAGCCCACCGTTTGTTCTTGTATAGTGGCCAATGGAAATGCTGAAATCTCTATGGTCCACTTTGTCCATTATTAACCTGTCACTCAGTATTTTGTGTAATCCATATTTTTAAGTTGCTTATGTTGCCTACAAGTGTATGGGCAGCAAGTTCCACAAGTTGAACACCAGTTATATAAAAACTTTTAATTTTTACACAAAATCTCCAGGTTGTTTCACAAAATGTCCCTTAGTTCTGCAAACGTGGGATTTCATACATAATTAAATAGTACTTACGTAGTTCCTCATGCATTTGGGCAACCACCTTCATGATTTTTAAACCACAATCACACCCTCAATCAGGCTTGTCATCTCCAAACTGAAGTTCTGGTCCTTCTAATTTGTTCTTCCAAAGAAGCTGTTCCCCCACATGACTGTTAGTTGCCCTTCTCTGAGCTGTCTCTAACTCCACCACATTTTTCTTGAGATGCAGAAAAGAGAACCTGACACAGTACTGCAGACCACAGGTTCACCAATGTTTCAGCCACAAGGAGATGCCTCTGACCTCTGACAAAAGGGTTATCAACCCCCTTTTGGTGACTGCCAATGTCTTGTATTTTCAGCTGCAAATGTCTGCTGGGCCAATGATTGAAGCTGGCTTAGAGCACGACTCTTATGAGGAGCAGCCTGGAGAAAAGGAGGCTAAGGTGAGATCTTCTTGCTCTCTACAACTGCCTGAAAGGAGGTTGTAGCCAGGCAGTCATTCTTTTCTTCCAAGTAGCAAGTGATAGGACTGGCGCCCCTGCCTCAGAGCAGGACTCTATATTTATNTGTTTTCCGGCCTTGTTTACATCCCACACAAGGTCCCACCTTTATCTTCTACTGACTTATCAATATACTAGGAGAGCAGCGCTAGGAGAATAGTCTCAAGAGTCTCAATAGCTTACAATTGTTTTACTGTAAAATTTTCCACTGCATCAGTATATTTCTCATTCTGAGTAGAATCATGTTCTCGGTGATGAGATGCTTCCTCACTCAAAAAGAATACGCACCCATGAGTAATAATTTTGAAACAGCACAGAACAGGAAATGCCTCTTCTGTAGAAGTCTGCATCCTTGGCCTACACTTCTTGGAGAGCCATTCAGGAGAGTTTAGTGGTACTGGTTTTGCAGAAGGAAAAAAGACAAAATGACAGCAGAAAAGCCTTTATATATGTGTGTGTGTGAGTATGTATTTGTGCACATTTTCTCCACACAAACCCCATTTTTCAAGTTCTTACTTCTGCTCCAGGGGATGCTTATCCTTTTATTTGCCATGAATCTTTGACATTACGCTGGAGACCACTTCAAAGGTCAGACTGCCCTATTGAGGACATGCATCTAGTATGTGTAACTATTTAAAAGAGCCTGAAATAAAACAGGTTTTTGTTCACATGGTTAGGTGAGCTGTTGGAATTTCAATATTATTCTTCGAGAGCATTGGAGAAGTGTTTTTTCAGAAACAAAAACTGGTATTATTAGTATTTCACATGTATTCAATACAATCCAAATTGAAAAATTGAACACAAAACAGCTAAGGAGGCTTCATCTGCTACAGTAAGAAAACTCACATGACTCACTAAAGAGTTTGCAATTCTGCTTGAACTTTCTCAAAGTAACAGTTGTATAGAAAGTTGGAGGATTGGGACTTCAGCAATTAATCGCAGTTTATATATGGCTGATGACATTTAGCAAACACTAAGAGAAACATCCCATTTTCCCCAGACACTAATATTTTTCAGAATTGTAGCCAAGGACAAACACGTTTTCACAACTGTGACATGTTAAAACACAAACATTTGCTTTACTCCAGAAAAAAATAAAATTAAAAAAAAAAATGTCTGTTTGAAAAGTGTTAAAGGACAAAATCCAGCATCAGGATCAGTGCATGTGGAAGAAGTAGGGGAGCAGAATGAAGGAGTGGGAGTATAGAAACACAAGCCTAGGAGTACAGAAGTACAGAAGTAGGAGAATAGAATATGCTGCCCTAGTTCTGGGTTGATATTTGCTTGATGGTATGTAAGAATTGCCTATATAGATATTTTTGATCAAGAAGTAAATAATTCTTTTCCATGGATTTCATGGCCAATGATGTCTCAATCTGGAAGTAGATTGTTCTCTTCTCACAGATTTTCCACTGCTCTGAACATTATTTCATGCCCTTTTCTTCTGGTTGCAGCTCCAACGCCCTATTTCAATTTTCTCTAGAAAAGTCTCAAATAAAGCATTGTACTGGCACAGAAAAGAAACTAGCAGGAATGGTGTTTCTGTGTATTCTCCAGCATGCATTAACTGCTGAATATAAATTCACTATACAAATGCATACGTTTAGTGTCTTTTGTGTTACTTTATTAACAGATCATGTTGTTTATATTATTGAGCTCACAGGTTGAGATAACGACAGGGTGATCTCCTGCCAATTACCCTCATGGACAAAACAGACTCAACTTCAGGAATATTAATTTTACTGCTAATTAAAAATAGAATACAATGGTGAGAACCAAAGACAAAAGCTAAAAAACGCTTTCATACCAACACCCCCTTCTTCCTAGGCTCAACTCCACTCCCAGTTCTTCGAGCCCCTCCACTCTTCCGTGGTGCAAAGGGGATGAGGAAACAGGGGTTGTGGCCAGTCCGTAACTGCTCCTCTCCTGCTCCTTCCTCCTCATGCTGTTCCCCTGCGCTGGTGTGGGGGTCCCTCATATGGCACATGGTCCTTCACCAAACTGCTCTAGTGTTTGTCCTTCCCACGGGGTGCAGTCTTTCAGATACAGACTGCTGCCACCTGGGTCCCACACGGGCTACAGGTCACGTCAGAAATCCTGTGTTTGCCCTCACCAGGCTACAGGCTCCCTCAGGGCATGTCCACTTGCTGCAGTGTGGGGTCCTCCATGGGCTGCAGGTGGGTATCTGCCCCACTGTGATCATCTGTATCATCTGGTTGCAGGGGGACAACCTGCTGCTCCACTGTCTTCACCACAGGTTGCAGGGGCATCTCTGTTCCAGTGCCTGGAGCACCTCCTCCTCTCTTTCTCCACTGACCTTGGTGTTCACAGGGCTGTCTGTTTCTTCACTCTGTAGTGCTTTTTACACTTTCCTACGTAGGCTTTCCCTGTCAATTGTGGCGCTCAAGCTGTGCCCCGCAGTGGGTTGGGTGGAAGCTGGCTGGAGGCAGCCCTGCAGCCCCCTGTGTTTCTAGCCAGGTCAGAAGAGCAAAGCAAAGTTAGAAGAAATACACTGAATGAACAGTATATAAACTAAATAGCAATAACAGCCTGATTTTCATTTAACATGATCTTGACAACAAGGTACATAGGGTTGCCGTAACAGTTGGTTCCAAGAGGTTGTCCTGCTAATGACTCAGTGAGTGCACACCCAGACGAGCACAAGATGAGAATATCCTGCACCAAGTACTAAATAGAAGCTAGATGTTTTTCAGGAGATGGTTTCATTTTTAAAATGAATAAAGGCAGAGAGAAAGCAAAGTTGGGGAACTGCATGTAGAGACAGCATGCAATCCAGCAAAAAGTGGGAAAGTGATAATGCAGGAATGAATCGAAGCACCTGAAAAAGTGGTTCAGGCAAGATGGCTCTTGTCCCGAATGTGTAGCAAACATGGTCTCTTCCTGCTTGTGGTGCTCACTGATGCAAGAGCAACTGCTCTAATCTGGATGTTTCAAAAACTGCTGAGGAAACCCAAGAAAAGGCATGCCTGTTTGGGGCCGAATTTGCTCAATAATAGTCTTCTATCATATTTCAGTCTTTTTTTACTGTTAGGTTTTCTTCCTATCTGTAGGCTTTACTAATCAAGTTAATTGAGAGACTAGCATTTCATTTCATGGCAAATCAAGATCTTTAGCATGCAGGATGACACTCATTTATCAAGCAAGTGACAGTAACTGTTCAACTTTTCTTTTTTTTTCCTGAGGTCTGGTAAAGAATTAGCCCCATTTTTTTTGGCTCTTTGTTTTTTTTGTTGGTTTTTTTTTTTTTTGTTGTTGTTGTTTTTTTCTCAAATTGATCAAAGTTATTTCTCATTTTGACACTGCTACTGTGATTTGCTATGAAAAAAAAGAGTGCCTTCCTGTACCACCAAAAAGAAGAATTCAGGTGCTATTGAAATCAGTGTGTTCGCTGTTTTCACACATTTTCCTGAACAGCCAAAAGCTGCAGGACTGGGAATTCACCCAATATTTGTGCAACATTGAGCAGCTAAATCTGTAGATGCAAACCACTATCTTTCAATTGAGAAAATATGTCAGAAGAAATCAAATGCAAATTAAAAGTTATGAGAAAGTACCTTAGGAATGGATCCAAAAGAAGAATCTGGACAGCGACCTGGAGCAGATAGTCCTGATGAATCCTTGTATCCCCTACATGGCCAATATACAGCCCATGAGTAAACGCATTTGGGCTGGGACCTCAAAGGAAGACCCCGGCCATTCAAGCAGCCTGATATTGGAATCTCCCCATTGGGGTACTTCCATTTTCCAATACCTAGATGTGAGACGTTAGGAAGACAAGCCCAGTCTTTCTGGTTCAGCTTTTAGCTTTGCAGCCTGTACTTATTTAGCAAAACATTTAAAAATAGTTTCACTTTTATGTATGTACATAGATGTATTTGAGCCAAGTGGATTCCACAGTTTGCTTTTCAATTTTCACATTGTAGCCGATACTTCTTACTTTTATAAAGAGGCGGAAAAAATCGGGTGAGATTAAGAACACCTGTTGCTGTAGCACGAGCAATAAAATACTGCTTTTATACTGAACTCACAAACGTTTACAAATCAATATTTAAAAACAAGTTTGTACTGCTATTCATTATTTATTGCTACTTAAGGAGTAGGTAGTCAGAATTTCTGAACAGACATGCTGATTAGGCTTTGCTCTAAAAGGGAGAAGAAACGCATTCAGTTTATGGACTGCATTAATGCAGTTTATCAATAAAAGGCTCCATTTTTTAGGGTAGAGAACGTGTTCTGAATATTTCTTAAACTCTGAAACACAGAATATGTCTACTGAATATGCTCGATCAAAGGTTAGAGGTTTTGAGGGTGATAGGTGCTTACAGGAAAACCAAAAATGACAGCCACAAGGAAAACAGATCCTAAATGCTGACCAAGGAAACAATGCCCTAAATCAAACAAGTCATATTTGCTTAATAATGAGGTAGCTCCTAATTGATGATGTAACATTTTACTAACAGTGATGCATTCGTAACCGCTAGAAGAGTTACTCTGTCCTTACTTGCAGCATGGCTGAAGTTTTCTCCGAATTCAGTTTGTACCCCTGTTGAGGTAGGACCATGGATACACAGAGGGCTTTGCCGTGGCAGAGGGAAGAAAATGTACCTATTGAGAGACCTTGTATTGTTGAAATACCTACATTAGCACACATGGCTTCCCATATGTATTTCTCTAACAGCTACTATCAATGACAGCTGGAATCCAAATGTACTAAATATTAAAGAGAATTCAAGAAAAAAAGGAAATGTGCTTCTAAACTGTTGATTGCTGTCTATCTGCTTGCACTAAGAAGCAGATCTATGATTAATGCATGAAATGATGCAAGGTGAACAAAGTGGCCAAATGAGACAATAAAGACAAAAGCAAAATGTAACAGAGGTAACAGAGATTAAGCGAACTAGGGTCTACAGTTTATAACACAGAATTCTAGTGACAAACAGTTCTCTCAGCTCACTGCTAGAACTGGCTGTTCTCAGCATGGTCAGATGTTTAAGTAGTATATCAGATGTAAGCCTCAAGGAAGGACTTGAAGCTTTTGTGGAGACCGTGGAGCTGTTTTTTTTCCACTCATAAAGGAAAGAGAGGGAGGGATAGCATTCATAAAGGTAAAAGAAAAAGATGAACCTTAGCAGCAGGAAAATTGAATTAAATCGACAATTAAATTGTACTTTACAGTGATACAGGGGACAGAAAAATTGTGAATGATCTGAGGGTAAAAACAAGTGTCTTAATGAATATTGAAGAGATCTCTGTCTAATGAGACCACAAAGTAGGAGCAAAAATCAACCATTTTTATTTAACTGGTTTACTTTTTCGTTAAGTAGCACAGATGACTAAATGGGCAACACAATCACTTTGAAAAGAATGCAAGAAGATGCTGTATTGAGAGCCCGGTGGAAGACACTGTACTTGAAGAGTCAGTGATCTTGAACAGACCGTATCTGCTCCACTGGGACTTGTATTTGAGAAGCCCATATGTTCTTGACATAACCTCTGAAGCGTAATACATATTTGGGAAAGGTAAACTATGTGTGTATCAAGGGCTGGAATATATTGATCCTGACCAGGGTGCATGGATTAGCCTGCAGGCAGCTCTGCTCAGCACCGCAATCACACCTGCCACATGGCCTTGCCCTTATCCAGCAGCACACAAGTTGGAACATCCTTTAGATACAGAGGTGTTTCCTTGTAAGAAGACTATACATGACCTCACATGACCAGATGGGAGAGCTTCTCCCTACTGACAGGATATGCTCTTTGCAGCATTCCATGGAAGAACCTATTGGCAACGTCTCAGATGCTGCACGACCACAGGATACCTAGATCTGAAGGGATGTAAGATGTTACTCACTATCTCTACTCCTTTGTCTTTTGAAGCAGCTTTCTCATCAAGGTATTTGTGGTGGGGCCTTTCTTATTAAGATCCAGAAAGGACCCTGCACCAGCTCGCTCTTAGCTCACCCCTAACCCAGTGCAGAACAGATGGTATTTGGTGTTAAGTGGTGTTTGCTGAACTATTTCTTGGAAGTCAGAATGGTAGAAAAGGAAGGTGATATTGTTAAAAGAATTCTGAACTCCACAGAGAAACTTAAACATAAGTACCAATACATATGATACATTATAAAATTCTACCTTTTTTTTTTTTTGGTGTACAACCCTACCACCTTAAGGTGACCTATAAAGAGCCTTGCAGAAACTTTATGAGGATGGGTATAGTAGCAATGCTTGAGATTACCAATATATCCATATTTTGCAGCTGTTAAAATAATGAAAGCACAGAACCCCAAATAAAGCTATGTGCAAAGACAGGCTAATGTGGTGGGGCAACATTTCTGGCAACATTCAGGCTTATTTAACAAAGAACATGCTAATAAACAGGCAAAAGTGCTTTGATCATAAGTGCTGATGATGATCTTGAACTTAAAAATTATGTTATAAACAAATCTGGTCATTTTGAGATTAAAAAGTTAGATTTGCTGAAATGCATTTGTAATGTGAGTAAGCGTATGGATCAGACTTCTAATTCTTAGAGTACACTTTGTTACTTACCAGGACAATAACATAAATGACCTCAAAAAGTATTCGCAAATAGTCAGTTTATTAGAAATTGCAGCGTGTGGGAGTTCCACAATCACTTGTCTGAAAACATAATAAATCATGCTTTTTTGAAAGCTATCTGGGAAAGTAAATTAAATTAGCCACTACTAGGAATAGATCAATATTTACTGATTTATATGAACCACAAATTTCAGACCAACATTTAGACTATTTTCAAAGAGCTGATTCTAGGGGTTAATGGAAATTTATTCTCATTTGAGCTGAAAAATGGTTGAACCTGGTGCTACAAAACCCACTCACAATTACCACACCACTATTTGTTGCCTCAAATAAAAGGAAAATCTTGCAACCTTTTAAAAAGTGTATAATTGCATAAAATGTTTTCTGTCTCTGACTCCCTATTTGATTCTACAACATGATAATTTCTTCATTGTTAGGTCAGATGCAGAGAACCGATCTCTCCACCTTTACAGCAAGTCACAAAAGTGAACTCACATATTATAAACGGAAGTTCCTATCTCATTCTTAATCTTCTGGGTTTTCTCTTTGCATCTTCCTGTAATACTGCACCATAATTATTTTAAGTGCTTAAATGGACAATTTAATTATTTCCTCATTTCCAGAACCCCCAGCAGTATTTGAATTGTCTCAACAAGGATTTTCATTTCATTGGTGCTGATCTGTGGCAAATGTATCTGTTTAGAGCTGAACTTCTGAAATAATTTTTTATGGAGACAAATATTTCTAGTCACAAGGAATTTGAGCCTAAGATTATGAATATTCCTTGAAGATACTGATGAAATAACTAATAAGTCTCTCAGTAAAAACCACAAAATTGTGAGTTTAGGTCAAGGCAATTAACAATTTCATTTATTTTATAATAAAATACTAAACAATGATCTTCATATTCTATGTCTATTGAATCCTCATTCATGCAAATTTGATCCAGAAGACAATGTCTATGCTCATTCATGTATCAGGACAGAGAGATAAGTAACCACCTTCCGCCATTTGTCCCTACAGCTTTTTCTAATATCATCCAACATATACAAAACATGCTAATTATTCTTTAAATCCTTATTTATTTTTTTGTGATTTAATTACATTTACAGCGAAACCATGAAATCCTTTATTATGTTGAAGTTGTTAGTTAAGGGAAATGAAGTGTGGCATTTTACAAACATATTCAGCTGAGTCTGACTAGTTAGAGTTAAAAGTACTAGTACTGAGTTAAAAAGAAAAACAAACAAACAAACAAACAAACAAAAAAACAAAACAAAAACAAACAAACAAAAAAAAAAAAAAAACCAAACACAAGAGTACAAGTTTGGCTTCAGGATTTTCTCTTTGAAACATATACCAAACATTTTTTTCTGATGCTATTGATCTACTAAGCTTTGTGCACCACTTGCTTAACACACAGGATGGCACTTTTTATTTATTGAATGAAAAAGAAAACTAAATGCCACTGATAACATCATAAAAGATTTATTTTTATTTCATCCGGTTTTGTATTTCATAAATAATTTCTAATGGCAATAGTGATGTTTTGAATTTGGAAAACTGCAGTTAACTTTATTATTTCACTGTACTTTGGAACTGATTTCTCAGGATTTTGTGTTACTGGAAGAAGGGGAACAATGACACAACTTACACGTTATACTCTTTGCGCCTGTAGAGAGGCAAAGTCTGTAGGAAGAGGTAACATCTTTCATTAGAACATCTGATACACGTAGTTGAAAAAAGGTAAATTTTGGACTTATATTCTAAGTTTGGCCATCTTGCAGTTTATATTGCTTTATTAAAAACAATGTAATAAACGGCTTAGCGTATGTCAAATAAGTTGTTGATAGTTGGTTCAGGAAATCAAATACATACTTTACAACAGCTTAAAAACAAAAGAAAGCTGATACAGCAACTTCGCCTCTGACTGTGTTACTTCCTGTTTTTACCCATAATTTACACACCAAAGCACTCTATTAGTAAAAAGATAGACAGTTAAGAAATCAGTAAAATAAAGAAAATCTAATAGAAAAAGTCAGTGTATTTGGGGTATCACATTATATAGTCCTACATCTGTTTTCCTCTCCCTTTAGAGAATCTAAATTTAAATTCAACTTCCATGTTATTTTGGTAAGATGATATGTTTCTGTTTTCATGTTTCTCCATCCATTGTTTGGTTACCTCTAACAAAAAAAAAAGCCGTCCTCAAAATCTAGTTGTGATCCATAAACTCTTGAGTTGATATTGGTATAATTGGTATGCATGCCAGAACACATTTAGGATAATTTTGACTCATGCTTAGACCCTTTTTCTGTGTACCAGCTTATCTGAACTCATTAAAAATAGAATACATATTTAACTCAAGAACATTAGGGAGTGAAGGGGAAGGGTAGCCATTTATAATTATCTGAAACAGGATAATAGCAACACTGCAATTTCTGTGCAAAGAAATGAAGTATGCTTCCTCTTCTAGGCACTGAATTAATTCTTACAGCGTGTCTTAAGCTTTTTCCAAGCAAACTGCAAAATTACAACACAAATGGTGTGCAATGAACTATGGTTGAACTAAGCCTTAAAAGGAGAACATTGAATGTGACTGGTCTGATGCATGAAAAACACTTTTTCTTGGTACATTGTGTAAGAAACTACATAAGGAGGCAAATACTGGTTTTCAGCATATCCACAGGGCTTCTCTTTCACCAGTTTTAGCCTTTTATTTGTATTCTAGGCTAAAAATGAGCCCCAAGTAAATACTTGCAAAGTTTAGTAGTCACCAAACAGCCAAGAGAAGAAAGTAAGGCTTTACACGCAGGAATAGATGTAGATGCATTCATGTAACATTTTATGCATTTGCTAAGCATGAAACAGATGTTCAAACACAACATCTACCTCAGTTTCTTCCTAGAGCTTTTGGAGGAATAAGCTGTATCTTACCCTGAACAGAATATAGAGGATTATTCTGGTTGTCTTTTCATCTACAATACACATAGAAACAGCAGTATCACTGACATAAAGTCATTGGCTTCCTTCTGGTATCTGTGTGCATGTATTTATTGCAATTTCTACCTATGGGGACTGAATCTGAAGAGTCTGCCGCATGAACAGTGGCATGACAAGGTTCTAGTGCACCCTTTCCAAAGTGCAATTGCATTACGGGCAAAGAAAACATGCTTGACTCTCCACTGGCTAACTTTTCTTTCTTTCAACATTATGTTTGACTTCTAAATTGGATTTCCAACTATTAGGAAACATGATGGATTCTGCCTCCACCCATAAAATCTTCTTTGACTGCTGACACTGGGTAGTCAAGCCTTGACTTTGGAAATAAACTGACAAAACAAAAGCAAGATGGAGGAAGGAAGGGAAAACCAAAAGCCTTTCCCAAATTTAAGAAACACAGCTAATAGAATTAAAACTTACATGATGTCAGAAAATTGAAAAGTCCTGGAAAAATGTCCTACCTGGAGCCCTGGCTGAGGCTAACAGCTAATCAGGATTCACATAAAAAGGTGTATTTCTGCCAATGCCTGTTCATGCCAAAGCACAAACCACTTCTGAAAATATTTATGTAGATAAACAACTCTAGGGAAATCAACTCCTATTGTCAAAAGTTTCTTCAAAGGAACCCATGACAACCCCATAATACAATACTGGTATGACAAGGCTTCTGCGTTGCTGTGATTTTGTGTGTGTGCATATGGATAAAAATGATGGGGAATGAAGAGGGGAGAGAATCTCTGGTTAGCAGCATGTGCGCTCCCACGCACACAATTCAGCAGCACCTTTTCACTTCTTACCTGCATGCCTTTTTGGCTCTTACAGGTATCTGTGAAAAAAGGTATTAGTGCTGCATATAGAGGCTAGCTTTGCCTTCAGGAACTTACTATTTAAATTTCTCTTTTCTTTCTCTGATTTTCCACCTTGCAATACCAAAAATGCACCCACATTATTTTCTCCTTAGCTATGTGGCATAGTTAAGCATTCCTTTTGGAGGAATAAATTCTACCTCATTCTGAGTTGAACCCAATGGCTCAGTCCAATTGATTTGATTTCTATGCAAAGCATCTGTAGAGAGAACAGCATTACTGGCTCATAAAGTAATCAGCATCACTCAGGCATCAGTGTGCACACACATATTAGATTATTATCAGATTATTATGTCAGATTGTTATCACAAAACACAGATAAGTTTCCGAATTTACAATCATCAACATATCATTAATTCTCATAATAATTCCTTATAGCAAAAAGAAATCATTGTAAGAAAATGTACCTCTTTTTTTCTTTCATATCTAGGAGTCTCTTTATGGGCATGTAAATGGAACAAAATTAACTGTATGCATGCACAAGCATTAAATCTTGTCTTTGCACACGGAACTTGGAAAACTGTTATATCATAGAATCACAGAATGGTTAGAATTGGAAAGGACCTTAAAGATCATCAAGTTCCAACCCCCCTATGTCAAATAACATATACTCACACACTTTATGCTATAAATGCTAAAAATATTGAGAATACCAAACACTTGGAAAACAAATTAAATACTCTGGTTCTCTCCACTACTAATAGCATATTAACAGAAACTGAAAAATGGCACTTCTTTATTGTTAACTTTTTTTTTTTTTTAATTTGACCGACATTAACTCATTGAAACAAAATCCAGGTTTCCCAGTGGCCTACATGCAGTGTAACAGCAGGGGGAGCTCAAAGCCTTTTTTCCTGGTAAACCTGATACCGCCATGACTCGTTTCTTCGCATAAGCAGGTATGAGTGGCAGAAGTTTTCTCCCACAAATACAAGAGGTTTGAATACGCAGTGTAATTCAACATATAGCTAGAATTGTTCCCAGTATCCAACTTAAAACTTAAGCTCTGATTCTTCTGAAAATTTCCTAGTCTCTTCAAAGTTGTGGATCAGTGAAACAGTCTTTACATTGGAATAAAAAATGAACTTCTTGCAATCTCTTTTTATATAGTCACCAAAACAAAAACACAATTTCAGAGCATTTTTATTTAGAGTCTATGTGAGGTAATGCAAAGCCACAATTCCAAATATAACCAGCTTAGGAAACAGGCTAATGGAAACACAACACCCTGACAGCCAGATTCATTGTTATACCCACACCAGTGTAGTAAATTCCTTTCAGTATCTGAAGGGAGCTACAGGAGAGCTGGGGAGGGACTCTTTGTCAGGAAGTCTAGTGACAGGACAAGGGGTAATGGTTTTAAATCAGCAGCGGGGAGATTTAGATCGGATATTAGGAAGAAGTTCTTTCCTGTGAGGGTGGTGAGGCACTGGAACAGGCTGCCCAGGGAAGTTGTGGCTGCCCCATCCCTGGAAGTGTTGAAGGCCAGGCTGGATGGGGCTTTGAGCAACCTGCTCTAGTGGGAGGTGTCCCTACCCATGGCAGCGGGGTTGGAACTTGATGATCTTTAAGGTCCCTTCCAACTCTAACTATTCTATCATTCTATGAAATAGTTTTTATCTAGAGACGTATTTAGACCATGTTAGCACACTATACAACCCCCTGTATAACATCCAAAGGAGCATTTTGTAAGTATTGAAAAGTCTTTTTACTCTCTCTTCAGACAAATGAAACCAGTTGTGCTATCCTTTTCCCTGCTGATGAATTTCCATAATTCCCTCAAATATTATTATAGATACATCAGTCTTCCTTAAGAAAATGGAGAACCATCTGCATTCAATGGCAAGTGCAGGGCAACTTGACTAATATACAGCAATCACTCTACGTTAGCTGTGTGTCTCAATTTCTGCCTAGGTTCAGGTTCACAAATCATCCTATTCTGTCTTAGGGAACATACTATCTGGCTATCTTATAACTACAGTTCTGTAACTAAAGTTATAACTACAGTTATAAACTGAGGCTTACAATACAATCCACATCACTACTTCAGTATGTAACTCAGTGCCTCAATTCCTGCAAAAGTTTCAAATAGGAGCCAATTATTTACTATATTCTAATGAAGGTTTCTCCACTCTCATAAATGCATTTTCAGGAATCCTACTTTCTCCAAGTATTTGTCTTTAAGTCTTACATAAGACTTTTATCATAAGACATTTTTACATAAGACTTAAAGGGGACCATTTTTTCTTAGTACTACAAGCTTTTCTAATGGATTCTCATATGAAGATAGAAAGATACCTCCATTGTTTCTATACTTCCTCTTAAGGGAAGACATTGATTAGTCGTTGTCTTAAGATCCTTCTCTGCACTCACTTAAAAACAATAAAGACTGAAACAGTCTCCTGATGGACTTCTATTATCATTTTATAAAATCATATATAGCAATAAAAATCATTTAATTGCCCATCAAAAAATACAGCTGAATGGGTCATAATTTTTACCCTTACATCACTTAATACTCAATTATTTTCTTTTGTTTTTTATTAAGAGATTTGGCAGTAATGTGCAAAAGATATTGATGCTCCTATTAATACAAGATATAAAGCATATACAAAGTATAGGATTCGTTACTGAAGCTTCCAAATTCTTGCAGTCAATTTGTGTTTCAATTGCATATTGAAAAGGAAATTTTAAGAAGTATTATTACACAAAAGAGAGTATTTATTTTCTGTTCATATTCACTGGAAAAATATCACATTGGCTCATGATTTTACATACTCTAACACTCTATATGGAAGTTCTGTGGAAAGAGGTATTTACAGTTTCCTAGCTGTGAATTGTCAGTCTTCATTCATCTACAAATTAATTTTCACACTGAATTTTCTCCTTTTATGTTCCTGCTGTCTCTGATTACTTTTGTCCTACTGTTTATGTCCTGGTTTTGTCATTAAATGGATATCATATTTGTATTTTTATTATTGTTAACTACTTAGATTAAAGTAGTTAACCTTAGTTAAAGTAGTTAGACCTAAATTATAAAGCTGTATTTTGGCAGCATAGGAATACTGTTGTTTCCGTGAAGGTGCCTTTTATGCTTATTTCTGATGCTCTTCACCTCCAAGCATATTTTTTCTTTAAGCTTCTTGAATTAGAATTATTTTCTACGAGGCAGCTCTTTATCAGGTTTCTATTTTTGTGCAACTCTGAAATAAGTTACTGTTACCTATTTCATCATGCATACTTTTTAACATATAGAGACTGTGTATAACATCTAGTTCATTTGCAGTCACAGGACATCTCATGCTTTGCTGTGTTGTAAGTGTTAATGACATCAAGTGTCTGCATTATTTATCTAAGAACTCAAGCATTCTGTTCCTGTTCTAAGTTTTACTCTTCTCCTACAGTCTGCTTGTGGGTGTATGCTACCTAATTAATTGGAGTTTCATAGTATTGTAAACTAGTACAAGTTTCACAGTATTGTAACTCCATCATCTCTAGTGGAGGTACAATGTGTTTCATTACTATACTTAGTAGCACTAGACCCCGATCTCCCTTTAAGGTGTTCAACATACACATTATAACGGTGTGAATCCTCCAGTTTATTCAGCAAATATTTCCTTGTACATCCTCAGCAATAGTCTAACCATTAGAATTATGTGGCAGGCCATCATTCCTACCTTGTTTCTTTCTGTATCACAAGACAGGGAGACAAGAGTTACACAGTACCCAGGTAGAGGTAGTTCTTTTAGTATTTAATTGGAAAGAAGTATTCGTAATTCCTTCCATCATCCAAAGATGATGTAGCTGATGTATTAGCTGAGGTTTTTTGGGGTTTTTTGCAGTCCCAAGTATGTCACTAGAGGAACTATGGGTAACTACCTCATTGGCGATAATTTTATAATGGAAGATTAATCCAAAAGCAAAGCACACCACAATACTTTTTACAACCTTATACCAAAATTTACTATGTAAAGTGAAAAATTACCAGCCTGCATTAATACTTGAGCAATGCTGACTCAAAAGATGACTATGCAGTGAGATTTGGATTTTTCAAAAAATGCTTCTGCATTTCAGAGCAAGCAGTGTTCCAGTTGGGATCTAGTACTTCTAGCACAGAATGCACTTTATGTAGCTGTAAATATAAAGGGCTCACCACTACAACAACAACACCAGAATTAAAAAACTACTTCTATATTGTTCTGCCTGAATAATTCCATAGTGGAGTATAGTAATTGGATAGTCTTGGTGCAATTCCAGTAGACACCACACACTACCATTACAGATTCAGGTATCGTTCAACACCATAAATGAAAATGAACCTGCTGTCAGCAAGAGATTGAAAGGGAAAATGCATTTTAGTTCTTTCATATTTATATATGTATTTTCATTTGGTGGTCTTAATATGTAGCAAACAGAAACAAAGGAACATAAAAGGAGAAAATTCAGTGTGAAAATTAATTTGTAGATGAATGAAGACTGACAATTCACAGCTAGGAAACTGCAAATACCTCTTTCCACAGAAAACTCCTAAGTATCTCTTTTTACTGAGCTGCTGTAATACCATGGTATCAATTCATACTCTACCAATGCAAGTCCAGAGGAGTGCCACAAAGATCATCAGCGGGCTGGAGCACCTCCCCGGTGAAGACAGGCTGAGAAAGTTGGGGTTGTTCAGCCTGGAGAAGGCTGTGGGGAGACCTAGTGACCTCTCCTAGAGACCTAGCCCCCTCTCCTGAGGAGGGCCCACAGGAGAGATGGGGAGGGACTCTTTATGAGGGAGTGTAGTGATAGGATGAGGGGTAACAGTTTAAATTGGAAGAGGGGAGATTTAGATTGGATATCAGGAAGAAATTCTTTACTGTGAGAGGTGAGGCATTGGAACATGTTTCCCAGAAACGCTGTGGAAGCCCCAGGGCCAGGACAGATGGGGCTTTGACCAGTATGGTCTAGTGGGTGGTGTCCCTGCCCATAGCAGAGGGGTTGGAACAAGATAATCTTTAAGGTCCCTTTCAACCCAATCCATCCTGTGACTCTACAATTCTATTAATCTGATGTACTCTGCATCATATGGCTATGTCAAGATTTTTTTTTAGAGCTGGAATTTATGATTCTGTTCCACCAGACCTATGCAGACCACATAGGAGCAGCTAGCTAATGCAGCTCATCCAGCAACTTACTGTCACAGAATGGGTGGTCTACATCACCCCGTGCCTACTGGCCACTTCCCTGGAGCAGGCTCGAAGGGTCATCTGAGCCTTTGGGAAAGCAATGTAATTCCCTAAACTAACAGCAAACTAACTCAGGAAAAAGCCCAATATGATAGGAACAGTTCCATGCAGAGTTAAAGCAGTTGGTGAGGGTCAGGACTGGCAGAAGAGAGGACTGAGGGTGAGATGGTGCAGGGCAGAGCAGGGAACTGCAGGGTGATGGAGGGCAGAAGTCTTCTTTGCCTCTTCTGTCCCAGTTGCCAGCACTGTGAGCGCCCCAAGGCCTGCTGTCATAGGATCACAGAATGGTTAGAGTTGGAAGGGACCTTAAAGATCATCAAGTTCTAACTCCCCAGCCATGTGCAGGGACACCTCTCCCTAGAGCAGGTTGCTCAAAGCCCCATCCAGCCTGGCCTTCAACACTTCCAGGGATGGGGCATCAACAACTTCCCTGGGCAGNAACACTTCCAGGGATGGGGCTTCCACAACTTCCCTGGGCAACCTGTTCCAGTGCCTCATCACCCTCACAGTAAAGAGCTTCTTCATAATATCTCATCTAAATCTCCCCTCTTCCAATTTAAAACCATTACCCCTCGTCCTGTCACTAGACTTCCTGACAAGGAGTCCCTCCTCAGCTCTCCTGTAGCTCCCTTCAGATATTGAAAGGCTGCTCTAAGGTCTCCCCGGAGCCTTCTCTTCTCCAAGCTGAACAGCCCCAGCTCTCTCAGCCTGTCCTTATAGGACCTCCCTCTGATCATCTTGGTGGCCCTGCACTGGACCTGTTCAAACAGTTCCATGTCCTTTCTACGTTGAGGACTCCAGAGCTGGACACAGTACTCCAGGTGGGGTCTCACAAGCGCAGAGCAGAGGGGGAGAATCACCTCCCATGACCTGCTGGTCACGCTTCTTTTGATGCAACCCAGGATACAGTTGGCTTTCTGGGCTGCCAGCGCACACTGCCGGCTCATGGTGAGCTTCTCATCCATGAGCACTCCCAAGTCCTCCTCTGGGCTGCTCTCCAGCCATTCTCTGCCCAACCTGTATTTGTGCCTGGGATTGCCACGTCCCAGGTGTCCACAGCAGCCATCTCACTGACAAAGTGTGCTGTTGGCAGGAGTCATGTCACCCACAAAACCCAGCAGTGCGCTTCTGCGTCCCTCTTGTCCCTGCAGTTGCCGTGGCACCTTCCCTCCCCTTCAGCCTCTCCAGCTGGAGGAAGAATAAACCCTGGACAATTTCTCATCCTGCCCAGAGTTCAACCTACTGCTCATCACACAGACATCTGGGGAGAAACAGCAGGCCAGGGTGTCCTGGGTTGAGAGAACCAGGACTGACTTTTCTTCTGATGCTGGGAAAATTGCACTTTTAGAAGAATCTAGTCTGAATTCATGAAAACATTTACTTTATGGCCAGCCAGGCTCTGGGAGATTCCAGGTCTCGGTGTTTTCAAGCCTTGCCAGGTGCAGGGATGAGGAGGAGCAAGGCCTGGGCATTTGACCCAAGCTGGCCAACAGGATTATTTCACGCCATGAACAGCACATTAATATAAATTAGAGAAGTTTGCTGCGTAGGGGGCTCTCCCCTGACGGCAGCGATCCAGACAACTCCTTGCCCCAGTGCCGGACCCCTGAGGCCTCCCCCTGCCCCGAGGCCACTGCACTCGCAGGGTCCAACACTGCTGTCCCTGCTGGGAGCGCACAGCTGCCCCTGATAGAATCGACTGAGTATAATTCTTGTACATCTTATATCAGTATCAGGATTAATACAGGTTCTTTAGTATTATTTTTAATTATTTAGTCTTACTCTATGAAATCTTTTTACATTTTGACCCTCGTGTTTCTTTGCATTCCCCGACTCCCCTTTCCTGGTTGGGGAGGGATCATCGGGTGATAGAATAATTGTCTGAATGACAATAAATTGTTATGAGTTCTCTCAAACCATAGCACATGGGGTGTTTTTATGGAGAATTTTCTCTCATCACCACAAGGTGTTTTCTGGAAGTGGCTGTGAACCAGAGCTGGAAGCTGTGTCCCTGCGTGCAAGCAGTGTATGTTGCATGTAGGGGATCAGCGTTCCTCGAGAAGCGAGCTCTGACGACGGCTGCACACATACATGCCCGCACCAGCTCTCCTTTTTCTTCTCCGTAGAGCCAAAAAAGTGCACAGGGCGCAGCAACACCTTCCTGATGACTTCTCTTCTACTTGCTTTTTCTTCCTGCCTGGCATTGCCAGGGTGGGACAGGACATCACACGGCCACCCACTAAGGCTGTGGCCGGGGCTCTAGTGAAGAGTTCCTACTGGAATTTTGTAAGCTTTGGCAAACATCTGAAACCAAATGTTACTGAAGGTTGACTCCTAAAGAAAAAGGAGTCTCTACCACTTAAGAGCACAAAGGAAATCAGGAGACGATGCTGAGGCTTTTGATAGCGTGCCATATTTTGCTATAATCTGTCTGGTGTGCACAACAGTGATGCTACACACACCATGCTTCTAAACAGAACATGAATTTGATAGAAAGACTTAGGAGGACCAAGAGAGCATTTGAGGAACGAAAGAATACTGAGCAATCCTTGCACTTTTTCAGAAGTCAGTCATCAATAAGAACTTCGATATGCCAATAGTTAAAAGGAAGTAAGTTTTTTGAAAATCATATAAATCAAATGAAAAAATTGGTATTTTAACCCTTCCTTAATCATTGATCCATACCTCAGGACTTGCTGTCTTAGACGTCTGTTGGCAGACAGCTTTTACTTTGAAGTAAGTAACACTGGGAAACTTTCGGAAAGTGATTTGTCAAAACAACACATACTGGAACAAACTGATTTTATCAGTTGAAGGAAATTGCAAATACTGGATGTTATTCATTTAACAGTAGTGAACCAGCAGATACAATTTGTTTGTTGTTCTAAAAAAACCAACAAACAAACACAACGCAAACCTGATTAGGATGACATACTGGAAGGGTAATTTGCTTGACTCAGACATAATGATGGCCTCTAAATTAACTGTAAGTAGCCACTAACAAGACTGAGATGTACTTGTGCATAGCACTGTGAAAACATCTTCCTAATGCACAATAACAATCAAAATGCACTTGCAAGATATTCCATCGCTGAAGATGGGATGCTGACTAACCACAAAAAAATCCTGTGATGTTGCTACACTTGACCTGCTGTTTTACTCTCATGTGAGCACCACGTCCAGGTACTGTTTGGAATCTGCCAAAACGTCACAAAAAATGTTATCTCGAGCAGAAGAGACAGGGAAGAGTGACAATAAAATGCCTTGGGGCATATGGAAGGGAGAAAGGAAAAACTGGGACAGATCAGTGCAAAGAATGACAGAAAGATGATAAACCAGTGGCGGTTTCCCCATTTTTGCTGGCTTCTGAGGAGGAATACTGAAGACGCAGGGTGTTTAATACCATATTTACTCCCTCTGTTGGTCTCACTTTTAATTCCCTGTGGCAGCAAGCATCATTAAAATGTCTCATAGGCAACAGGTTGCCATGAGCCATGCACTGGAGACTGCTTGGATGAAGGAATATGAGACTATTAATGCTACAGAGGATGCTTATCAGGAAGTACCTCTCCAGGATTAGGTAACAGTATGGATAGTATCTATGAATAATAACTATCTGTATGGGCAATAATTGTGTCTGTCATTTACTGATAGTCCTTATTAGGATAAAATATTTATAAAGGATGTTTCATGTTTCAAAACAAACCCCAACCATTATGGAGATAAGGGCTGGAAAGAAATTTCCTCGTAGGTTTATTATCATGTAATTGTCCATAATGGGGGTTCTTCTGATTTCCACCAAGTCACAAAGCAAGAGTAAACCAGCGTGTAATGGCTATCTGCTGATGCCAGATTCAGGACTAGATGGCTCAGCCATTAAAAATCTGCAGATATTTATTCAATGGAGATTTCAAATCCAATGATGTCAATGGGAATGGCACACACAGATTAAACTTACAGTCCCTGGGGTGAGTTTTCTCCTTAAAAACGCAAAATTAAATGACAGTTCTGCATTTGAGGTACACACTGTGTTCATGTCTTCTACACTGAGCATATAAAACCTTGGTTAATAAAGTTGAGTCAGACTTCGTCTTCTGGGGAATGTTAGAGTATTGAAGGAGGTAGGTTGTTTCCAACAGAACCTCCGTGCCCTCAATTTGCGGTGAGGATTTTCATACAGTTCACCTGAAGGTCGCAGATTCATCACCCCATTCATGCCCTTCCCCTGCACGGTGCCAGAAGACGGCTGCTGCGTACTTGAACTCTGTGTACCAGTGCTCAAGGCGCAAAACAGCCACAGATCCATCCGGTATCCCCTGTGACCTGTACTATGCACCCACCTTCACCCTTCTGGGCCACGGCTTTTCGAAGAAAACTCTGGTATGTTGTGAATCAATTTCATTAAGCCATTTTTTTTTTCCACCTCCCTATCATTACTTATTCGCGTTTTTACCTAAGATGTCCTGTAATTCAATCTTCAGAAATCTTTATTGGATTTAATATTAATGCATTAAGCTAGGACTAGAAGACAGATAAACACACCGATACCCCTACATACATACAGGTTTTAAAATAGAGAAGATGGTTTGAATGAAATACAATTTTTCATTAATAACTAGGATTACACAACTTTGACTAAAACTAAATTTACTCGAATAAAGAAACGTAATTAAAAAAAATATTCCAAGTTCTAGTAACTGTTTTTTATGTGTTATACATAAGAGTATGACCTAGAAATACGTGGAAATCCTATTTTTAAGTAATAATAAAAAAGCCCCATGCTTTAAAAATTGATCAACTGTATGATCCTCCTGATTATTTTATCGTCATTTTTAAATCTCCTCCCAGTCTTCCAGATGGACCGACCTTAGTTCATTGTCAGTGCGTATGAAGTGTTTTAAGGAAAGGCACATGAACTTCCAAACAGGTGCCAAGAGGTGCTGGCAAGGACCAAAGCTGAAAGACAGAGAGCGACGGGCCCCACCACCCGCTTC
>VXBW01000359.1:59141-77659 GCA_013400375.1 Thinocorus orbignyianus | reverse complement strand
GGGAAGGGAAGGGAAGGGAAGGGAAGGGAAGGGAAGGGAAGGGAAGGGAAGGGAAGGGGCCTTTTTAGTTTGTTCATCTTCATTTCCCAGCATGATTGGAAGAAGCTAATTGTTTTACGTCTTAATATATTGCTCTTACAAGAGCTATACAGTTCACCATATGCAACTGTTTAAAGTATTTGAAAACACTTTCTATGTGCAGTTTTCTGCTTCAGTGTTCTCCCTTGGCTTCCTTTTCCTAGCCTCATTCTTTAAAGCAGAGGACATTTGCAATGAAAATAAGATCTTTGATTCTTAACAGTTCATCTGCTCCTGCTGCTTATTTCACCACCTGAAGTTACAATCCTCTACTTGTGACCTCACTGCAGGCTGCTGTGGTGAGAGCATTATGAAGTTGTGGATAGAAGTTTATTACTTTAGGAAAAGAATGAGCAACCAGAGCAGATGGACTTCTCTGAAATGAAGTCCGTGTCTTCAAGCAAACACTGTGAATCATAAAAGGACGAGAGGGAAAAATGGCAAAAATTACACAGGCAAGATTGTTTCTAAATACAGAACACAATTATTAGTTGCCCCATTGCATGTATGGAGCAGGTTTAATAGGATAGACCTGGTAAGTCCTTGAGTGGTTCAGAGAAGTGATCAGCATTTGTACATATTTTAAAGTAACCTTCAGACAGTTCTGATACATCCCTAGTATTGCAGTTGTCTGCCTGCTATTTTGGGTGATACTAGATTTAAATCAGGATGGTCTGTGGAAAGAAAAATAGCAGAAGTGTTTATAGCTTAAAATAAGAACCAATTACCACAATCAGGAACTGTAACTAAGTCAAGTATTTTGTGATTCAGGCTCACAGGGGGATGCTTAGCAGTGAGCGACACTGGCAGTGAAGACCATTGCAAGAGAGCTGTAGGGCAAGTTTGTCATAACTGGCTAGACTTCATTGTGAAGCTGTTTTCTGAGCTGTGTTTCTATCATGCCATGGGAACTGTGGTGTAAAGGTATGCAGCCCAACTCAGCTTCATGCAGGTACCTGGCACAGTGCAACTCATCTATTTGCTCCGCGAAGCTGCATTAGCACAACACTGTAGCTGAGCTATAAATGTCTTCTCTTCAGCTGCAGTCAGCTCTAGTTGCTAATTTTGAGCCCTCTGTTCTCTGTTCTTAGTGTGAATATGCCTACAGACATACTTTTTGCTTAGTGTACTGCCTCATTGTGCATCTGAGAAAGAAACAGCATTTATCTGTATAACAAACCAGTAGACCCAGGACACCTTTTAGTTTTGTAGAAAACAGTGGTCACCAAGCCCAAGGACTACTTGTTAAAACAGTCCTAAAACCAACTGTAACAAAAGTCTCCCCAACTTGATAAGGCACACAAATCTGTTATTGACACACTCCAGGAGCGAAATCTCAACTTTCTTATCTCCAAGTATGTGAGATGTCACAGGATGTCAGCAAAGAAGCGTGAGACCATTCCGCAGCCAGGGACTGAGCATGACATAGTTTTCTCCTTTTGTTTGGACACCAGGCCTCCTGTGCAGCACAGGTCTGCAAGCTGTCTCTGTTACTCATGGCTCCACAGATGCTACAGCTCAGTGTCAGGTTGTCTGGCTCTAATGACATATGGGAGCACGGGACAACCGCTGTAGAACTCATGAGTACTGTCCCCCTTGCTGTGGCATGTGGACAGGAGCCGGACATTTGAGTCTTCATTTTAACATGTCTGCATGAGCATCTCAATTTTCAGATGATTCGATCTCGTAAGAGAGAAGTGTTAGTGCAGAAATAGAGAATTATCTTGTTTATGTTGCTTGTTTTCATTTCTCTGCCTGAGACATTTAAGCAACTTATATTATCTAAACAATTTTGTAGATCCTGAAATGGATCATAGGAAGGATGTCCCCTTGATTTATAGAGAAGTTGTAATCCACTGTAATAGGCACTGATTGTTCAACGTCTTTAAATTTAGTGTCTAAGCAATTAACTTTTCCCCACCTTGTGAATCATTTTCTTGGATGGAGATAGACTTCTGAAAGCGAGCTAGGCCATGAATGAGCTGCAAGAATACCTTTCCCTTCTGTCCATGACATATAAACATAAAAGGGAGTCAGCATGGATGGCACTATCGTTGGATGCATCAAAGGATGCGTTAGAAACATGCTTGCTACAAAAGGAAACACTGGTTGTGCATCCCTGAAAAGCAATGCCATTGACACAGAAGAGCTTGTCAGAGATAGCAAAGGGAAATGCCAGCAGCAGTTTTGCAAATACAATGATTCCATCAGTACGTTGGAGAGTCTAGCAATAAAAATGATCAGAGCAGTGCCAGTCACATCGTTAATGTAGATAACATTTGTGATGAATTTAGCCTCTTTTATTCCTTTAAAAATCCATCGCAAACTGGTACTGATTGTTACAAAGCAGTCATTGTTCATAGAGTTGATGGCTAGGAAGGTCCATCAGGTTAACCAATCTGACCTCAAAGGAGTAATAGAATTATTATAACAGTGGCCTTATCCAAGTTCAGAGGCTTGCTGGGTTCTCTCTATATGGATAAATAGTTTCTGGGCCAATGAATTTATAACTAAACCATATAAAATGTGGGAGATGAAATTGTATCATGGTGCTAAAGCAGATCAATAACAGAGTCTAGCCAAAAAGTCAGGTTTTCTGACTTCAAAGCTAGTGTGTAAGACTCTGGAGTCTATTGTCTCTTCACCTTGTCTTCATTTTGCAGACACCCATCTGTGAGTACTGAGATAATAATCCTACTGCTTATTCAAAAGATATTTAAGAGATGTTTGGCTTTGGTTTGAGGTTTTTGGTTGGGTTTCTTTCGTGGGTTTGGGAAAATTTCTTTGCTTTGTTTGTTTTTGTTGTTTGTTTGGGGTTTTTTTTTTCTTTTCTTTTGTTTTTTTGTGTGTGTGTGGGGGGGGGCATGTTTTGTTGTTGTTGTTGTTGTTGTTTTGGTTCTGTTATGTTTTGGTTTGGTTTGTTGTTTTTTTTCCATACAGCTGAAATAAGATTTTTAAAGGTGTGTGTGTTATAATAAATGCTAGGAACAAAGAATTAGTATGCTTTCCAAAAATGTATTCCCTCTTCTGAGAATTTTGCTTTGCAATTTTAGAATTGTTTTCAAACAAACCAATAGACAAAAATGTTAAAAAGAATAAAATACTGAATATTTGCACTCAAAGTGACTCAGGATAAAGTAAAGTTTGGTTCCCAGCACATGCCCTCAAATAGTTCATCTTTCTCAGGATCTGTTTACAGAGTAGACAATTTTTAGAATTTTGGTTTAAAACAAAATAGCTACTGGTTATTTTAGATGGTCTTAATACAGCTGTGTGTATAACTAACAAATGCTTATGTGTCCTTTAGGAATAGAAGATAAATGTTTTAAAAATATATAATTTTGATCAGCATTTGTGTGTATTCAAACTGCTTTAGCAACGCCACTAGAAGGAATTACTTCAAAGCAATCTTTCTCAAAGGCTATAGAAGCTCAGAAATAGTTGTCTACACCTCTATTAAAGCAATCACAATTGTTTTCAGTGTGATTTTATGAAGAAAACTCAGCCCCATCAGCAGAGATTGAGTAAAAATTGCAAATATGAGCTCTGACCTGATAGCTTTTGTATCTGAAGTTTGTAAACACCAAAGGGAGGAGCCATAATTAGAATGATGTGCAGATGTTCTAACAACCGCTAAGTCATTATAGCAAAGAAAAGGAAAATTTTAATGGGATGTTGGGAAGAACATCAGCCAGGATAATTAGATTTGAAATATTCTCTCTGAGAAGTTGTGAAAATCCCCAAATTTGAGACTCTTGGTTAGATAGAATGCTACCTATAATTTAAAGCAGTATCCTCTCATACAATGTGACATATCCTATATATATGGAAACAGCTGGAAAAAAAAAAAGTTTTGAAATCTCATGTCAGACGTAGTAACACTGAAGCCAAATATGTACAGGAAATAGGAGAATGAAGCACACAAATGAAGGGATCTATGAAAGGTAAGAATTATTCTTAGTTGGTTTAAAAAGCATATATTTTACAAATGTACAACTAAATTTTAGATTGTTAGAAGTTCTAATTCCATGTGCCCTCATTTCTTCAGGTTATATGATAAGGATATGTTTTCCAAGGCCAAGAAGATTGTTTCCATTATTGCACAAAGGCCCAATACCTTAAAACATTTGGTTTACTCTTTTATGCACAGAAATTGAGATTATATTTATGCGTATACTATAAACCTACGAAAATATCATTAGTTAACTGATATCACTTGTTCAATCATGATTTTATCACTTAAAAGAAGAAAAACAAAACAACAAAAAAACCAAACCAAACCACAAAACCTCAACTGAAACAAGAGTACAAAAGAAGAAAAACAAAACACCACAACAAAGATCAACCCAAAAAACAGAATAAAACATTAAAAGTGGTGAAATAAATGATCCATTTTCAAAGTCAGGCAGTGTGTTTACCCTTTCTGTACCAGTCCATTGCAATTGGGATCGTACTCAAGGAAAATTGTCTATTAAAGAACATGGAATTCAGGCAGTTACTAACTAACTAACTTGGACTTAAATTCAAAAGATTTATACAAAGTAAATAATCTTCATTATTACTATAGTTATATATCTATTTTTTTTTTATTCATACCCACTTGCAACTCTATTGGGAAAAACACATGAAAGCTTTATCAGCCCTGTGCCATAACAAAAGCCGCTGGCAGAGGGCTAGGAATGCCACATGTGCTCAAACTGGATTGTTTTTTTTTCCTTCTCTAAATTTACCTTCACACATGAAAATGATCAGACAAACAACCTAAGCTGCAGACAGTGTAAGGAAGAAATAAAGAATTATGTTAGAGTCCTGGAAAAAAACAGACCCTGAAATATTTGGTTTTATGAGAAAGACAGTGCTGTCTTCCCTTCAAGTTATTATGTTGCAGCCTTTGCAATTCTGAACCCTAAAAGCAGAGATCTGTCTTTGTGACTGGTGAACACAGGGAGAGGTCCAAAAAGTGATTGAGAGTATCAAATGGATATATAGTCCTTAACGGAGTGACCTTTTTGCTGTTGGAGAACAGGGAGAATGAGCAAGGTATGATTTATTTTTGAGACACGCAATCATTTTCAGAAAATAAAATACAGGGTCAGTTGTGATTCAGGGGAATGGAACATGCTACATGCACTTTTGATCACAACCTAGTGGCTGGTGTGAGGCCATCAGAAAGGTTATGAGAGAGCTGAGACTGGGAAGCACCATAAAGACCTGGGCTGAGTTGGCCCTGTCTCTAATGACGGTTGATCTAGTTTAGGGCCAGCTCTGGAGAGGGCTTTCTTACCTGGAACTTGAACAGCAATCAATGCAGGTTATAGGGCCTTTTGAATAAAAAGTATTGTAGAACAAGAGATGGATCTGCTTACACCTGGAGCCCTGAGCATGAAGGTGATTAGAAGAATGCATCGGCCCACTGTTTTCTCACAACCGTACACCGAGGATATCGGTTAAGATTATTAAAAAGATGTATTGGGGGTTGAATTTTTTATCTAAATTAGTAACAAAATGCCAGTAAGATTACATTAACCTGATCCCTCACTCTGAGCTTTGCTACAGTACCACTGAACAAAATGTCTGATGAGCAGTGAAACTATAAAATGGTTGGGGTTGGAGAGACTTTAAAAATTATCGAGTTTCAACGCCCCTCCCATAAACAGGTGCACCTCCCACTAGACCAGGTTGCTCTAAGCCCCACCCAGCCTGGCCTTGAACACGTCTAAGGGTGGGATATCAACAACTTCTCTGGGCAACCTGTTCCAGTGCTTTACCACTCTCACAGAAAAAAATGTCTTCCTAATGTCTAATCTAAATCTCCCCTCTCTCAGTTTAAAACCATTACCCCTCATCCTATGACTACACTCCCTGATGAAGAGTCTCTCCCCATCTTCCCTGTAGAGCCTTTAGGCACTGGAATAGGCTATAATTTATCCCCAGAGCCTTCTCTTCTCCAGGCTGAACAACCCCAACTTTCTCAACTTATGTTCAAGGAAGAGGAGCTCCAGCCCTCTGATCATCTTTGTGGACTTCCTCTGGATTCACTTCAACAGACCCACATCCTTCTTATGCTGGAATCCTCAGAACTGGATGCAGTACTCTCTCACCAGAGCAGAACAGAGGGAGAGAATCACCTCCCTCAGCCTGCTGGCCACTATGAGGAAGCTGTTAGTCTAGGTGCTCTTTTCAAATCTCTTGAATACAGAAAATGAGTTTTTTGAGGTGGACATCCCTGTCAAACAGGGGTTAGAACAAAACTATATTTTTGGCTTACTAAATGAAGTAGAAACTACCACGGATACACACAGATAGACAGTAGGTATTTATTATGCAAGGCCCTCTGCCCGGTAACCCTCTGATGCCATAGTGGAAGAAAATTTGGGTCCTTTACTTTTCCACTTTCATTTCTTAATGAAAGTTTCCAGACACAGGCAATACTTTCACTCCACTGTAAACTGGATTGTAGTAATGGGAGTTTAGTACTGAGGTTTTCCATCTATCTACGACCTTGAGCTCTTGGACAAGTTAGAGGATTATTCAGAAAGAGTGGCTTACATAGTTGGTAAGAAAAACAAGTTCATTATCATGAGGTTTGCTTTCTTGACAGTGGGAGATATAGCTCCCCTGAAAAAGAGATTTAAAAGTCAACAAATAGAACAGACTGTTGAAAGCTGATGTTCGGGTACTAGCTGTAATAACTGAAGCGAGCTTCAGAGTGTCTTAGTGCAGAACTGGACTCTGAGGGAAAGGTAGTGTGTTTGAACTGAAGAGCTTAATTTCCCACCTGTAAAATATGAAATAAAGTCCAATTTTCATCTTTCTTCTCATCCTCTAAACCTGAGAAACAATCCAGTGTTGAAAAGCAACATCACAGAGGAAAAAAATCCCACCTCATCTTCTGTTGGAGATGATACTTCAGACCATTTCTGCCCAACCTGGATTTAATTCCATTTTGTAGCATGGAAGAAAATGGAGTCAGATGGGAATGATAAAGCTGTCTATATATTCATTTCATTCAAAGCTGCAAGCTGCACTGAAAAGAATGCATATTTCTTTGTGCTCTGAGACATAATGTAAAAAACCACAGAACAATGTATGGCAATATAATATTGCCCAGGTACTGCACAAGACTAAGTAATCTACTATGTGTGTATGTGTGAGTGTGTTTATGTGTGGGAGGGAGGGAAGAAGGAGAGCAAAATTAAGGATTTTCTTCATTGTTGGTACGATGAGAGTTTTATTTGGAAGAAATGTTATAAAATGCTGGATGAAAATAAAGAATCACACACAGTGATTTTTTTTTTCACTCCTTGATGACTCTATTTCCTTGATTTCAAGCTTAGGTGAACTTTGCCAAGTTCTGACACATGATCTGAGGAGCTCATTTGTGCCTTCCTAGAACTGCCTTCCCTTCCCTCCTCTGAGGGATGATGCACAAACTGGGTTCAAGGCACCTACCTGCAGTCGGCCTGCCAGAGACAAGACAAGGAAGAGACTGCTTATTTAGCATTTAAAAAACAAAGGCTATGCTTACCTCTTAAGCAAAAAACAATTGATCACCAATAGTGAGTAAACATTGTTTAGCCACAGCACACAGACCTTGAGGGATTTATGAGCAGCTACAAGCTCACCTCTTGACTTCAGCTGAAAACAGGGCTGCTTGTCTGAGTAGCAGACTCTGACCGGTAATGTCTTGCGCAAATGAATGTAGATATTTTCTCAGCTTGTATTCATATTCTACAAAAGGTAAATATCCCCCAATTGCACCTACTTGGAGCTGAATTATCGACTTCATCTTTGAAGTGCAAATGAGCTGAATGAAAACATACTTAGACTGCAACATAGGAGCTATTCCTACTAGCTGATTTATGGTGCATTAACTGTCTAGTAAGGAAAGCTTTCTATTGCTATGGATTTGTAATCCCCTGGTCCAATTATCCTGAAGATGAAGGCAAAATGCCATCCACTGTATGAGGCGATCAATAGTGGTCATTTCTTAAAATTCTTTACTTCCCCTTCTTTCCAACAATCCAGGTTACAGGATCTTCTATAAATTGCTCTTTCATGGTTTATCAGTCCTGCTGTTTCTAAAAGCCAGACTTATGGACTATGGTTATGAAAATAAACCGCTATGAACAATCTTTCAATAGGTCAAAACTATCAGTGTTTATGGAGAATGGAATTAGAAACTTCTAATCACCATAGTCTGTCTATATAAAAGTAATCCCTGACTAAATGGATATTTTAGGAAGGGAAGAGAAATAGAATATTTACATGAACAACAAAACCAAAAAGACATGTCTAATTGTTACAGACCTATACTTTTTTTTTTTTTTTTAAATAAATAAATAAATTTATACATGAAGTCATACCATATGGAAAACTCAAGCCCCTCAATTCTCCTGTTAGTGGTTGCTAAAGGGCATTTTATCTTCATGCAATACCATTCCCAATCTCTGATCTGAAAGTGAAGAGATGCCCTCTTATTTGCCAAAGCGTCATATCCACTGTTTGGTGTTCTGTCTTCAGACATGCATTTTCATCCATGGAAACCTTTCTTCTCACTCTTACCGGCTTTATATTACCATATAAACACTTTTTGATGTTTTTCAAAACTTTAAACGCAAACACAGTCTTCAGTTTTTTGGAAACTACTGTTTATCCTAAGAAAAAACTGGATGTTGCACAGTCAGTTTCTTTGTCATATTTGTGCGTCTGTGTTTCCTTCCATTTATGTTTGATAAAGCAAGATATTTCTCTTGTTTTAGAGGTAGCTAAATAAAGATACAGCAATCAAGCTTCATGCCGTAGGTGTAGATGCTTGAAAGATTAATGTCTTCATTGAAGGAAGTAGCCCTCAGCATTTATTACCAATGGAGATCTAGTTATTACAGTCATTGCAATCTAGGATGAGATCCCTCAAGTATCTGTATAAAATATGGCAAAAATATATGCTATGCCCTCCCTAAATTACTGATTTAATCTATTAAGAACAAAGACAATGAGGAATGGTTGCTGCAATGGTGACATCCAGCTTGGATCTATCTGAAATAAGGTTAAAATTAATCCCTGCCATAGCACAAAAGGGAAGACAGCAGCAAGCCAAAGAGTCATAGTGAGGACTAAGGCATTTTTTGAGATCAATACTATTGTCACGATTGCACAATGAGATTGCAAGGAGTCTCAGCCTCTTGAAAGCCTCTATTCTGCTTTCTACAGTTGATTTGAGATCATAAAATGGTCAAAACCTTCATTATTTTAATTCAGACAAGTGAGATCACTGTGTTATCTGGAAACAGAAATATTGTACATAATTTTTGGCCACCATTTAAGTTTCTATGATCTTTTCTAGCAAGGTAAATGACCTGTGTTTGCTGGAAGCTAAGTAAATCAGAGTCCAACACCGCATTAAATTCTTGCTGTCTTAGTTGGATATAGGATTCTTTAAAGCCACTGCAGACTATGAAGTAAGGAGAATGCAGGAAGTAACTGAATAGCTTTTTCCACCACCGGGCTTTTGCTATCCCAGCAATCAAGGTACAAGCGTAGTTCTCTCTACAATACGGAAGTTTCTTATATTCGTTAATAAATTTTATTCACAACAGTAATTTATGAAGTAAGGAACAATCTACTTTATAGATTAAAAACTATGGCTCAAAATGACTGCGGATATTTATTCAAGGTCAAGATCTGGATGTGCTCTTGACAGCAAATTCTGCTGTTCTGAACCCCTTTTCATACTTCTACTCATTGGAACTGGTTTCATATTTAAAGAGTTGCCTAAGAATCACAGCGCTATATGAAATTAATTTTTCTATAAGTGATCCTTCCATTTTCTTGCAAAATATACCATTCTGTTTGGGCTCAGTCCAGAACAAATTATGTCTGTACAATGGAAACACAGCTATCCCATTTCCAGGAGAATTTTTTATCTGCACTACTCTATAAAGCTTTTGCCTAACTTCAAAGTTCAGATGTTACTTTGTAAAGGCAGAATTAATTTTCTTGATTGCTAATCCATCACCACTAAGTATGATGCATATGGTATCAAACATAGGTATTTCTGCTATCATTAATTGTGGCATATTGTCACAACCGATAAGGAAATGCAGTATGAGAACAAGAAAACAGTCGCTGGATTTGGCAGCTTACCCTTGTTTTTCTAGTCACCATGGCAGGTACCAACTGAAACCCTTAACTCAGGAGGGTGACTGTGTGAATAAGCGAGGAAAAGAAACTCAGGACTTGGAGAGCATCAATCATTCAGCTGTGTTGAATCACAGTCAGTTTGCAGTGCTGTTGTTCAGTGAAAGATATAGATAGGTCTGAACGGGGAGGAAGGGAAAGTTCTGTAAAATGTCCTAATGCACAAGAGCAAAGGCGTAACTTTTGGCCCTAAGGACTTTTCTAGTGAAAAGGAGAGGCAGTGACACAGAGGACAAGAGAAGGAAATTAACATGTACTTGATAAAGGAGAAATCAAATAAGGAACTGTGGTTTAAATGGCAGATAAAGTATAGCTGAAGTGATAAGTATCATATGAGAGACAGGAAAGGAAATTAACACAACATAAGTTAGCAGGGTAGTAAATATTTGGGTCCAAGCCCAACATCAGGTAGAAATACTCAGGTCAAAAAGAAGAGAATGAGATGTTTTTATTTTTGAGATAGAAAATCCTAAAGTGCTAGGGAGGGTTTCTGAGAAAGATCTGCTTTTCTGTTCCAGTTTCTTTTATGGAGAAGAATAGAAATAGCTGTGAATTACAGATTAAATCATTGTGTTATTAAATAAAAAAAGCCAATGGAGATAGATCCTTTTGAGATTGTATAGACGTTCCCCAGAGTAGCCCCATAATATGGCAAGCTTATATAAAAACAGAGATAAGAAAGTGAGTACTGTATTTTAAAGCTAGAAGAAGCTGTTACGATTACCTTTGCTGACCTTCAGTGCAATGCAGACCTCAAACAGCGCAATGATTTCTGCATTAGATGAAGAACTGGTGTTTAAAAGTTTCTGGACAGTGCTGCAGACCATATTGCATTAGAAGGAGGGTCCCTATACTTCATCCAGACATCTCAAAATGATATCAGAGTCTTCTCCAGCCCCTAGATAACCCAGTGTTTGGGAGGAAAAAACCAACCAACCAAACAAACAAAAAAAACCAAAATAACTTGAAACCACCTTAATCCTGCTAATTTACTGTTAAAATGTGAATTGAATGTTCCATGACTCAGTAGCACAACACAGATTTTTAACAATATTCCATTGTTATTGTCTTTACTATGAAGGGAAACTTAGTCTCAAGAAATGGGCTCCAGATTAGATTACTTTCTTCTCTTTGACTTTACTAGATGATAGGCCTCCAAAGGTTATACAGGGATATGGAACTAAGAAAAGGGATTGGCCTAACTTTCCTCGTATACTTTCAATTTAAGTATTTTCCTCTATTTAGGGTGGGTTGGTTTCCTTCCCTTCTAAATGTGGACTTCCTTCAGCAAAATACTTGTTCCCATTCCGCATTAACTCTGTTCTGCAGTCCTGTTTTCTCAGCTCTATATATCGAAGGGGCAAATTGCAGGTCTTTGCGCTGGTGACTTCCAGAGTGTATTTCCCGCTCGCCTCATAGGACCTCTGTTTCTTACTTCTCTGTTGGATAATGCTAAACTATTTTGCTATCACAAATCATTCATGCTCATCCTTCTGTAACTTTATGAATCTTCAGCAGTTTCATATATCTTCATTTAAGTGAGCTAAAAATAGCTGTTCTGGGATCAGGAAGTAAAACAGATGCTATAACAGTGCTGCAATAATAATAATAATAGAACAATCATCACAGTAACAATAAACTATGGTAATATTGGTAAGTAATCACTATTCTTTTTGCTTTTAAACTACACTCAATATATACTAAATCATATTATAAATATGATACTTTGTATGATGTGTTGCATATTGGTCCTCACTTTTTTAATCCAAACATTTTTTAATGCACACATATATTTAAATGTAGATATATATACATATATATATACATGTGTGCTTGTGTGTACCTTTAAAAGCTAGATCTACTCTGTAAAAACAAAGCCACACATTTAAATAGCACTAAATTTATTTGAGCCACCTTCTAAAATCCAGCCTTGTTTTCATGATATCTTTCATGAGGAGATGAATATCTTTTTGGTACAGAAACATAGCCAACAACGTATGTAATTTCTGTCTCCTTGCAATGCATTCTGCTCCATGAAGGTGTTTATCACTGAAGGTACCAGTGTAGTGCGTTCTTCAACTGGTTTGAAACAGGAATGGTTTGCAAAGTCCAGTATTAGCAGCAATACTGAAGGTAACTCAGGAAATCACATTTTCTTTAGCACAATGGTTTGCCTGAAGTTAGGGCTAAGAGATGACCACAATGAAAGAGAAGGAGCTGGAGAAAAGTTTCTGTTCTGCCTTGCACAGCCATATTACTGTCGCTATATGTAGCATGATGCAAGGGTACTTTCACTGACATGTAAATTGAAAGAGAAGAGGGGCTGCAGCGCCTTTAATTGGAATAAATTGCCAAGTGTGTGAGGCACTCAGCAAAGTGATAAACTCAGAACAAGACAGGGAAACCACTTCTGGTGTGAAATCGCCAGCAGCAAATTGAAGGCCTGATCCTTTTTGAAATAGATGTGAGTTTTTCATTGACTTCTGCAGGTTTGGATCAAACTAACAACAGGGAGGCATAATTTAGCCACCTCAACGTGCAAAAGAAATTCAGAGAGAAGGAATGTACTAAGCCTCACTGGCACATGGCCATGGGCTCTGGAGGTGACCCCCCTGAGCTCTCACAAAAAGATGGATAGGAACAAACACAGGAGGCCAAGGCCACAATTTTCGAGTGACCCCGTAAAGCAACCCTTCCACCAGCCTCATGTTTCATGTACAGACAGCAGTTAAAACAATGCAAATATACACCAAAACAGGCTTTTGTGTAAATTCAATATTATTACAGCATACAAAAAAATGTAATATGAAGCAGAGTATCATTTTAATGCATACTAATTAAACTGGGAAATTACCAAACGTGAATTCACTTACCACTTCATTTACCATGTTACATTATAGATCTGGTAACCTTTATATTCAATAATAAAATCTGTGACTAATTTCTAAAATAAACTCTAAAAAAACCCCACAGTTCTTTGCTGAAATCTAGCATATGCCAGAGAAGGAGGTTAAAAGAAACAGTTTCCAAATTATTTTGGAGTTTATTAAATCCCGCGGGCCTGATTCATAGAAGGTGTAAACTGGTATATTTTTTGTGACTTCAAATTAATTAATACCATTATGGATTTGGTTTTATGCGGTTTTCCCCTTAATGTTATGTGATTCATTTTCTTTTCTTTCATTTGGTTTGCAGAACAGTACTTCTACTTATTTAAATTTCTCAGAAAACCCACTGCATTGGTGAATGTTAAGGTATTAAAGCAGAGAATTGGTCTTTTCTTACATGCCACATGCACGGAAATACCAGGGTCTGTACCAGGTTCTTCCCAATTCCATGAAAGACCATGTTAGATTATTGTCAAAAGTATGAGTGGACAAAAACAGATTTTATAATTCTTCTTCCTCTTCTGAGTAAATTCATCCCTTCTCTGTTGTACAATGGTTAAACTTAAATTTAAAAGTATTGAATGCTTTCCCCCTACTGCAATTGAAGAGTGAGAGGGAATATTTTGATTCTACCCAACCTGTTGTCTCATTTTTCTCACCTCTGCTGGGGTCAGAAGAAGCCTCTCCTTCTCCCTTTGGGGTGCCCATCAAAAACTGTCCCACTTCACCAGTAATACATTTCTTGAATTGCAAATAAATTCCAAATGTGTTTGGCGTAGGGTAGAAGGCACAAAGAAAATGACAAAATAAGACAAATTGTAAACAAATGTGACAAGCTGAATAGAAAATGAGAAAACCAGGTGCAAAGCTAGCATGGCCTTGCATGAATATTACTCATAGCGGAGCTGAGAAAATGTCTGATCAACTATTTTGTTTTCTGTTGCACCCTCTTTTTTTCATTCTTTTTCCCTCTAGACCTGAAAGCTGTCTAGCTCACTTGTCAGCTAAGGGTTTGTCCAGTGTTTGTATGCTGTATAGATGTTGTTTGTCTAGGAGAAAACCAGAATTTTAGACCCCACACATCAACATGGCTAAGCAAAGTGTTACTGGGAAAAAAAAACTTCACAGTTCTCTCCAATCATAGCTTTTGAAGTGCAGTTCCCTTAGTCTCTAAGGGCCAAATAGGTCTATTACCAACCTGAACGGTCTCTGCTGAATGGCTCTAGGAGAAGGAAAGCACAGGAGAATTTTGTTGCTGAATTTTGTCCTTCCTTATTTGGACAAAATGGTCCTTGAGTGGTCTACTTTCTAAATCATCTCAGGAGTTAAAATATGGGGATGTGCTAATCCTTTCCATTTTAGGGGGACTTTTTTCCCCGTTATGTCTAAATTTTAATTTTATAATTACTGCTGGTGGTAACATGTACATATGTATTTAATTCTTCAACCTTCACTTCATCCAATATTTGATGATCTTCCACTGCAATGTATTAGCCTCATGTTATAATTTTCTACATCAGTAATGCAAGTACCTGCTTTTAATTTGTATTAACAATAATTTCAGAAGTATAATACAATCAAAAAGAAAAGATGAAGAAGCAAAAGCTGAAGTAAGTTTTTGGCTGATTTACTCATTATCTGAGGGTTGTCTTCAGTCATTAGTGATTTGCCCATAGATGGAAAAGGGCGAAGAATTCAAAATGAACCTAAACAGTTCTGTAGAAATAAAATAAAATGTTTTGTAGATTAATTGCTACGAAATCTTTCTCCCTACAGATTCTGCAGGTATTTACTTTGGAAATTTGTGGCTTTTTGAAAGTATACTTTATGCACACTGTTACAGTTCGAAGTGCGAAAGACTTCTGCTCCTATTCTGTAAAGAATTCACCTGACAGCAGTATTCTGAGTGGAAACACATATCGTTTACCAAAAATATCCACAACTCAAAGGCTATTTTGAATAAATGTTTCATTCCATGCTATGCTCATACAGTGTCTTGCACAATGACCAAGGTTTGTAATGGCATCATTGCTATTATTAAACCATATTATCCTTTCTAATAACTTTCACACAATCATGTTCTATTACCAGTAGTTCTTGCACTGAATGCTTCTAATTGCATCAGGTTTTCTGTGCTAGGAGTTAATATACCCAATTTCTGGAGCCTAGCAAACACTGTAAAAAGTCTTATTTGAACTTCCACATGAGCTAATTCTTCTTACACTCACTTTTCTATGAATATTCAAGACACTGAGAGTTCCTGTCAGGAATGTGTTTATCAAACATTCATTGCTATTAACAGTGGCAGTTATAAAGATGCAAACATTTTCAGTGAGATGTGCTTGCTTTTTACCCGGTTAAGAAGACTGTATTAAGATTATGAAATTTTTCTCACCTATTGCAAATAAGCACTGAGTTTAAACAGCAGAAAAAAATAACCACGGTATCTCAACAGTCTTAATAATAAAAAAAAAAAACCAAGGCAGAAAAGTCTGTCAAATCATTTCAGATAGCAAATAAATCTGAGAAGTCTGTGATCTGCTGGGAAGCAGAAGGAAGCTAATTTGTCAGATAAATGATTTGTTGTGAATTGTTCTGTTATCTCTGTTCAAGGGGAATGAGCCTTGATTCTGGAAGGTACCGAGCCAGTCCTGCCAGTTTCTAAACAGTCTCAAGTTCCATTGTGGGAGAATATCCATTTCTTTCAAATACAGAGTGATTTTGATGAGATGTGGCACAATGTCCAAACCAGAGTAAAAGAAATCTGCATTCAGTTCCCACCTGCTGCATGACCTTGGGCAAATCACTTATCCCCTCTGGACAGCTGTTCTTCCATCTGAAAACTGGGCATGATACTATATTTTTAAAGCTCTTTTGGACTCAGGAAGAAAAATAGCTAGACGTTATTATTATTATTATATTTCATTGCTGACATCTATTACTGAGTATGTATTTCACAATGACAGCTATCACAGTATGTATATTTCTATAATGACAACTATCACAGCACGTATATTTCTGGGATGACAACTACCATATTAGAGTGTGTATATTTTTGGAATTAAAGCTATAACAGCATACATTGTTCTAGAACTATAACACTAATTGTCATATACTTTTCGCAAATACACAGTGTGTCATTATATGGCATCAAATTGTACTTTGTGTTTCATTTTATATATATATATATATATATACACACATACATACATATATATACACACACACATAAAGTGTACTATATATTCCATGTTGTTTGAAATACAACAAATTGCCTTATCCTAATAAAGTACTATTGTACAAAGCAATTTCTAGTTACAGTGTGTAGAAATGCATGTAATATGAAAGGCTGTTAATGGCTAACAATTCAACATGACAGTATCAACGAAATCTTTCACAGCATATATTAGACAGTTAAACATTGCAATCTGCTCTTCACACTGATATCCAGTAAGTAAAGATATGCCAGGAACACTCAAAAGCTAAGAAGATTTTGTTCTTCATTCTTTTCTTGCCAAAATTTATATATATTTTTAAAGGTGTATTTGTAATGTACTCAGAGGAAGAAATCACAACCCTGTAAAGTAAAAAAAGGATTGTTCTTTTCTGGTAGTGCAGTTCATGTTAGGATTATATCCAGCTGACTGCTTGATAGCAGAATGTTTGCTTATTTTTCAAATTAAAATTGCTTATAACTTTTAATGTTGTTTGAATTATTTGTAAATAAAAAAATATTAATATATTTAAAATTCTTAAAATTATAAGATATATACTTCAGCATCAGTTAGTAAGTTAACTCACTTGGTTACAAGTTTCGTCTTTAAGAAAAACTAAACTGTCCACAGGAGAATATTCTTTTGCGATGGAAAAACTCAGAATTGGAGCTCGTTTCAGATCCTTCTCTGCAGTTTGAACAAACATCTGCAATGTCCAAAACCTAGGTAGGAAAACTTTTCCAATTTAACTAGAGACATTTAGTAAAGTGAGACTGAAGTTCCAGGTTTCTTGGGTCCCTAAAATGTGTTGAGACAGCCAAATATGAAATATAGAGCTGGTTCTTTTTTAGTTTGAAGATCTTTAGTTGCCTAAAACCATGAAAAAATACGTATTTTTTTAAATCTAATTTCATTCACTATAGTTTAAAATGTTGATTCTTTGACCTTTCAGTTCTGCAGAATAACTAGTTTAATGTCAAGGACTTTCAATAGGGAATTTATTCCAGCCATTCAAGCTACTAATGCAGTTTTCTTTATCATTCACAGGTCTAAAATTTCCTTGCAAACTACGATATTAATTCTTAGACTCTCATTAGTTATTTTTCCCAATGATCTCCTGTGCTGGTTTTGGCTGGGATAGAGTTTATTTTCCTGAGAGTGGAAACTATGATTTGGATTTTACATAGGGGCTACAACTTGTATTTATGCTGGAAACTGTTGATAGTTCAAGGATGTTTTAACTGTTGCTGAGCAGTGCTTGCAGAGCGTTTTTTGCTCCTCAAACCACACCACCAGTGAATAGGCTGGTGTTGGACAAGGAGCTGGGGTAGATACAGCTGGGACAGCTGACCCCAACTGACCAAAGGAATATTCCATACCATGATGTCAAAATCAGCAGTAAAACTAGGGACTGGCTGGGCAATGAGCTGCTGGTGGGCAATGGTTTTCATTTGCACTACCTGTCTTTCTTGGGTTTTGTTTCTCTCTCTTTGTTATTTTCCTGTTCATTACAACTTGTTATTATTACTATTGCTGTTATTGCTACTATTATTACTATTTTATTTCAGTTATTTTACTGTTTGTGTCGTAATCCGTGTGGGTTTTTTCACTTTTCCTCTTCCAATTATCTTCTCTATCCCTATCCCACCGGGGGGTGAAGGAACATGTGGATGTATGGTACTTAGTTGCTGGCTGGTATTAAACCATGACACCTCCACTGTCTGATACCAATACTTTGACACAGTATGAGCTCATGTCCAAAAAAAGTGCTGTATCAGAATGGAGGTTTGACAGTCTATCTCCTGGAAACGTCTACATACAGCTATGGTTACCTCTTTTTGAACCTACAAAGCAGCTTGTTACCTCTATTATGCAGTTTGGTTGATACCTTTGACAATAGTTTGGGACTTTTCTACCTGCTTGCCCTCGTCTGCTGATATGCTACTGGTTGTATGGTGGCAACAGAACTTTGGGTTGTGTGTATATGAGTGCTGCACCAGTGCTCCCAATGATACAGTCTCAATGATGCCTCTTATATATTGAAACTAATGTAATTAACAAAATGACTGCCTTCTGCTCACAGAACACAGCTTTCTGCTCACAAATCAAAACAAAACAAAACAAAACAAAACAAAAC
>VXBW01000359.1:36260-58574 GCA_013400375.1 Thinocorus orbignyianus | reverse complement strand
TTTTTCACTTTTACTCTTCCAATTATCTTCTCTATCCCTATCCCACCGGGGGGTGAAGGAACATGTGGATGTATGGTACTTAGTTGCTGGCTGGTATTAAACCATGACACCTCCACTGTCTGATACCAATACTTTGACACAGTATGAGCTCATGTCCAAAAAAAGTGCTGTATCAGAATGGAGGTTTGACAGTCTATCTCCTGGAAACGTCTACATACAGCTATGGTTACCTCTTTTTGAACCTACAAAGCAGCTTGTTACCTCTATTATGCAGTTTGGTTGATACCTTTGACAATAGTTTGGGACTTTTCTACCTGCTTGCCCTCGTCTGCTGATATGCTACTGGTTGTATGGTGGCAACAGAACTTTGGGTTGTGTGTATATGAGTGCTGCACCAGTGCTCCCAATGATACAGTCTCAATGATGCCTCTTATATATTGAAACTAATGTAATTAACAAAATGACTGCCTTCTGCTCACAGAACACAGCTTTCTGCTCACAAATCAAAACAAAACAAAACAAAACAAAACAAAACAAAACAAAACAAAACAAAACAAAACAAAACAAAACAAAACCAGGCTGAATTGTGAGGAAAAGTACTAACCTCTGTTGCACCCATAAGAAAAAAAAACATGTTTCACCCAAGGCACAGCCTTGTACTTATTAGTATTAGTTCCAGAACCACTGCTAAGTCAAGTATTCTGAGATGCTAGTCCATGAATAATAATGCCAGAGAAGTACAATAATTAATAGAACATGAGGATATTCCCTAAAGAGCATGAGCAGCATTGCAAGAGGTATGCATGCCTCTCCTTTGAAATTTGTCTGCTACGGCCTCTTGAACTTTGATTTTGAAAGGTGGGGAAGAGGTAAAATGAATTACACTTCATTAGCAATGTCGAGGAAGATGGAGCCCTTTCTTCTCTGGAGAAACAGCCTTTAATTGTTAAATTCCCAGAATTCCCCAGTGCACATCAAGCTGGATTCACTCTCATGCTCTGACTGGGCGCAGGTGATAGTTTTCATTAGCCATTCTTTCTCTTGACCCTGATGTCATCATTGTTATTGTTATTTATTAATTTAAAGTGCCTCATTCTCCCCTGGATTGCAGGCGTTTCACACAAAACTCATATCCACTAAGCAAATATTAGCATAATGGCAGCAAAACAAACTTTTCAAGAATGTTTTCTATCAATTTATCACTGACGGACCATCATCCCTAGAGGCTCAGGTCTGCTTAGTCTGATAGCAATTACAACAGAAACAAGCTCCCATCGCACACACCTCTTACCATTCTGACTCTAACCTTGACCTGGAAAGGGCATTTTCTAGGGGTGAGAGGATGTCTTAACCTATTCATTACTTTTCTCGCCTTTTTAGACAGATGGAGGAAAATAATTCAGTTAGTGATGATCTTAGCAAGCAACAGTATATTAGCCAAAATGAAGAGTAATTCAGGGAAGCAGGAGAAAGCAGCACAGACACCAAAGTCATGAATTTCATGATGTTCTTCAACCTTTGGGATATGTATTTTGGAGGTTCTCAATCGCTTACCATATTTAAGAGGGAGCATCTTTTCTTTTTTTTCTTGGACTTTTATACCACCTTAAGGGGACAAAGGAGAAATAGGACTTCCAAAGTGTTTTGCTTTGATTTTTTGGTTGGTTGGTGTTTTCTTCTAAAAATAATGTGAGTTTCCTATAGGGACCTTGACGAGACAGTTCACAGAACCACACAAATGTCATTGTAGGAAAGGATCTCTGAGATCACTGAGCATAACCTCACACAAAAAAAAACCTCACACCCTACAATATATAGAGCATGCCATTAGAGCACCCCCTGAAGTGCCACTTGTACACATTTCTTAAATACCTGCAGGTTCTTTCATCTCCCTGGGTGGGCCATTCCAGTGTCTGACCACTCCTTCAGTAAAGTAATTCTTCCAAATCCCTAATATGACCCTCCCCTGCTGCAACTTCAGATCATTTCCTCTGGTCCTGTCATCATTCACTTGGGAGAAGAGGCCAGCACCCACCTCTCTACAACCTCCTTTCAGGTAGCTGTAGAGGGCAATGATATTTCCCCTCAGCCTCCTCTTCTCCAAACTAAACATGCCCAGTTCCCTCGGTCTCTCCTCACAGGACTTGTTCTTTAGACCCTTCACCGGCTTGGTAGTTCTCCTCTTTCCAGCTACTCTTCCCCGAGCCTGTAGGTCTGCATGGGATTGTTGTGACCAAAATGCAGAACCTGGAACTTGGCCTTATTGAATATTGTACAATTGGTCTTGACTCAATGATCCAACCTGTCCATGTCCCTCCGTAGACCCTTCCTACCCTCAAGCAGATCAACAGTCCCAGCTAGTTTGGTGTCATCTGCAAGCTTACTGATGGTGCCCTTAGTCCCCTCATCCAGGTCATCAATAAAGAAATTAAACAAGACTGGCCCCACAAATGAGCCCTGAGGGACACGGCTGGTAGCTGGTCACCAGCAAGGTTAAAGTTACCACACTGGGTGATGCATTAGTGCACTCCATGGACTCTTTCACTTTCTGTTTATTGTGCTTCTTTGAAGCAACCCTAAGAAAGCCTCCATGAAAAGCAGATGTAAATATAAGGGCAGCTCCAATAAAGGCTCACGCAAGGTCTTGAAAGAAAGAAGAAATGGAAGGTAGAAGTGTGTTGTCTCTTGCACTTCCTTTTTTGGTCTATGTTTAATGAGTTGTATATTCTAAGATAAGCATGTCCTAATTCTCAGTGTACAAAACATTCTTCCTACAGCTTTGTCAAAAAGAAGTCTTGTGAATAACCTTAAAGAACCTAGAGAAACTACCACACTTCGCAAAGGTTCATGCCACAGGAAACAGGACTGCTGCTGCCATTGGTTCTCAAACTCATCTATTCATGCTGTGTAGATAACTGGGTACTTAGTTCCTTCTGAACTCTGCTCCAATATTTTTACATAAAACATTGAAAGTAGAGAAAATCTCATCCATGAATCTCAGAATACCTTTTGTGGCACAGGGATTTCCACTGAAATCTTTACCAAGACAGTAAAAGGTAAATACATAAAAATACTAGTGTCTAGCCGTCTCTAGCCATATCTGGTTTTCCATATCTAGCTAAGTCCAGGAGAATACCCAGACTACCACTTCTGGGGCTTTTGCAAGCTGTTTTAATTGCTCTGAAAAGACACTATTCAGTTCCAATAAGATAGTTAAAAAGTAATTGCGACTTTTTTTCTGTCAATGTTCTGCAACACAAAATGATTTAAAAACCAAACAAATATACGAGCAAAAAACATCACCAGAACCAAGAAAAAATCCATATCTTCTCCCTTTTTCATAACTTTGCTCCATGCTACAGTTTGGTATGGTATGGAGAAGCATTGAACAACAAGCTGTATGCTTGAAAGAAGCAAAATTCCCATTTTACCCATGTAGGAAGTAGAAAACATTAACATTTGGATTTGAATATGCCCAGGCTGCTCCAGCAGCTTGGCAACCAGAAATATTATGCTGCCTAGAGAATCAGAGACCATGGAAAATAATTGTAAAGATAAGTACTTGGTGCAAAGAAGGGTTATGTGGAAGCAAGAGTGAAGAAATCTACATTAGGAGACCAGCTGTGCATTAGGTGTATAATACAATACAGAATGACATAAATTACCATAGCAAACAAATGGACACTTAAGAAGCTGCACATAGGGGAATATGCATAAAAAGAAAGACTGGGATTCCAGGCGCTGTTTGCTTTGTCGCTTCTTGTTCTGGAGGGGTTTATTTGTTTGGGATTTTTTTCAAAAAACAGCCAGAAAATAAAACAAAGCAATCCTTCTGCATACACATTTACACTTCTTGGGTTTCTTTTTTTTTTTTTTAAATCCACTTTTTTTCCCCCCAACTTATTTGCTTTAGCTCAGATTTTTCTGCTATGAGAAAGATATTTTTTTTATCTTAGTTTCTCAGTGCTGAAAGTACTGTGGTATTGTTGAAGTCAATGTGTGTTAATACAAACGGCTCTAGAAATATCCCAATACTTTAAGGTGGAGACATCCCATATCCTGGAAGGACTATTAAATTATATCAGATCCTAAGACACAAAATGGGGAAGGTTATTCCATCTCAGATTAAGAGAATGATATGGGAATTGATAGTATCAAAAACTGGTAGGTACTTTATGAGATTTACAGAGTTATTTAAACAAAGCATAAATAAGAATAAATATCTTTGATAGTGATAGAAATTTGAGCTATGCATATATATATAAAACTTTTTTTTTTTTTTTTTTTTTTTTTTTTTTTTTTTCCCCCGGAATAGGAATATCTTTATGTATTTGGTTAATTAATAGTTAGCTTTACTCTAGCTTTAAGTACGTACAATGATGTCCGCACCTTAGGTAATCTTTCTTTACAACCAGTGAACAGAATTATGTGCTTCACAGCATGGTTTAGATCCCTGCTTTAAAATGAGAGGAATCATGCCTTGAACGTGATTACTTCTCTCCATTTACTATAGAGAGAGTATGCAGTGACTAGCTTAGATGAAAATGTCTGCTCTGTATATATCTATTTAAAGTCCAATGAATCACACCTGAAACTTTGAATTCACAGGACTCTAAGTCCTTTGAATTCTTTGTATTAAAAAAATACAAAAGACTGCCTTATTTCCAGTTTAACTGCATATCTTGTGCAAGACAGATTGGTATCCTCTTTATTCGACGGTCTCGTGTCTTCCTTTTCCTAAGAAAAGAATGAAAAAAAGGGCAAATGAGATCTGTTAGCAGTCAGTACGCAGGATATCCTAGTTTCAATGCAGCATGTTAGGGCACCCTGTGCTAGCCTGGATTAATATGCCTTGTGAATTAACATTATAAACTGTGAAACATAAACATTTTTTTTTTCGAAGTTAGATTAGTATTTCTGTGAATATTTGTTTGAGTGGGATTCTGGAGAAGCAGTAATAAAATAGGTGGTGATAAAATCTGTTCGTACATCTTTACAAATTGTAGCATTTCCTTTCATCACACTTAAATTAACTAATGGAGAAAACAGTGTGATGTGTTGGCTGAGGTTTATTTTGAAGAAGGAAAATTATTTGAAAACTAGTAAAGGAAACCATACCATATATCTAACATGACATGTAGTACACAACAGAAAAACAAAACAAAACAAAACCTGATGGTGCATCAAAGGTAATTTTCATAGCTCAAGCATAGTGGTCTTATCGGTTTGATGTTAGTTTGATTTTTTTTTCATATAGTTTTGTAAAAGAAAATAAATTTTTCCATAGCTGGAAAATGAGCAAAAGCCTTGTTCACATGTGTAATGTCTCGAGTATGTGTTTCATGAAGTGAACAGGCTGAAACTTCTCAAATTTGACTTGTTCTCTCTAGCAGTTTAGCTAATAGTTTATTTTAGTTCTTTAAATAAATAAATAAATAAAGTTTTATAAAGTATCTACTTGAAAAATGCAATATAAATTCAAATAGGCTGACATCAAGAATCTCTTGACTAAATACTACAGAATAGTAGAAATAGAATGTAAAATGTTTTTTTTTTTTAAAGCAATAGTTTTTACTTCCACAATACTGCCTTTACTAAAAGACATGAAACAAATCTAAATTGTATTTAAAATAATCTTGATAACCCAATTCACACTGAAAAGAAAAACCTACCAAAAACCCAAAACCAGAAAACACCCATGTGGAATAAACTTCCTTTAAGCTCCCTGGAGCCAAAAAGAAAATTAACTGCTGTAGTTAAACAGGGGTTTGGCTGTTTCTCAAGCAGCACAAAATAGTAGACAACAGTAAGCTGACCATGCAAAATAAGAAAGGTAGCATTCGTTAGTGGCTTTTATTCATATTTAAAGGGTACAAGGTCACAGCTAAAATCTCTGCTTTTAAGATAAAGGATTTCAATTTTATAGGAAAAGTTTCTGCTAAAAAATTAAGAAGGTAGGAGACAATGTTATCAAGAGAGATTCTGAAGTCTTTGTTGGACCAAAAATTACCAAGTCCCTAAATCTCTTTAATGTATCATACAGGTGAGGATATATGACTTTGGATGAATAGATCTGTAGTCTATCAGAAGGAATGGAACAAATGGAACCAAAGCCAAGTTTGTGCAAGAAAGAGAGTGTGAGTGAAAGACGTTATTGAAGCAGTCAGTAATGGAAATCTGTGAGAAATCTGGACAGTGTTACAGGTGCAAAGACTAAGTTCCTTTCCAAACTAGAAGTTTAGTCTCTTTCTCTCTTTCAAACTGAAATGCTTGGCAAGTGAGACGCAGGTATTAGAGTTTTATCTTTCTTTCTGAGCCAAAAGAAGCTGAAGACCTTAGAGAGCACCTCAAAACCAACAGTCCAGAAATGGTTTCATAATAGTGCAATTTGTGATGCTCTTTGAGGAAGCTGTCCCCACAGTGATAATGGCAATGAGTAGTTCCAGCTTCCAGTATGTGCAAAGCTTGAAAAGTACTGACTTTCATTTCTATCAAAGTTATTCATCACCTCTTTACTCAATGCTGGCTTTAACCAACCAACCATCCATCAACATGTGGCTATCCATATGTCTTTCTGCCCAACTATTCTGATACATACATCTATATTGGAGATGCAGGGGTAGACAGACATTTGTATGAGACCAGGGCTCAGGACCTGGACTACTTTCAGATGTTTATGTAGATGTTCCCCCGTTCTTTCATTCCTACAAGGATGCAAATGTCTCTGGCTATCTGATAGACCTTTGTGGTCACTGAATAAACACTTGTCTAGAATATTGGTTACATTTTAGACAGGAAATTCAGAATACAGCACACACCCTAGAGAAAACTCATTGTATTTTCAAGATGCAGCAGAAGCCCTACTTTTTTTTCCCCTGTAACTTTCAAAATTTTACTTACTAAGGAAATATAGACATAGAATGCTTGGTTTTGAGTGAGATCATGGCTACCATGGTCTACAAATCCATTATTTTGGAAACCCGTTTACTTTTGAGATGGGAAAAGATAAGTTAATCCCATCTATCTATTTGGAAACCACTGTCTGGTTTACCCATTGGAATGGTTTTCATTGGAATAGAATCAATTCTCTTCACAGTAGCTTGCAGGGAGCTATGTTTTGCATTTGTGATTAAAACACTGCTGACAACACAGGGATGTTTTAGTAGTTGCTGAATGGTGCTTACACAGCATCAAGGCCTTTTCTGCCCACCATGAGTAGACTGAGGATGTACCAGAAGCAGCAGAGGACACAACTAGGACAACTGACCAAAGGGATATTTGACACCATACAGTGTCATGTTCATCAATAAAAGCTGGGGAAAGAAGGAGGAAGCTGGAACCATTCAGAATTATGGGGTTCTGTCTTCCCAAGCAAGCAATAGGCATGACAAAGCCCTGTTTTCCTGGAGGTGGCTACCTGCCTACCAACAGCAAGTAGTGAATTAATTCCTTAGCTTGCTTCGCTTATGCATACGGCTTTTGCTTTTAAAGTGTCTTTATTGCAACCCAGTTGTTTTCACACTTTTACTCTTCCAATTCCCTTCCCCATCCCATGGAGGGGGAGTGAGCATGCAGTTGTGTGATGTTGTCTACCAGAGTTAAACCACAGCACCAATTAAAGCCCGGGGAAGAAGGAAGAACAAAGCTAGAGGCTTTAGATTCCTTATCTCAAAGTTTGTCACAAACCACTTCCACAAATCTTTCTTAAGTACTAGATGGTCTACCTGGAGTCAAATAATTTTCCTGGCTGGACAAAACATATGAGAAAAAGTTCATACTGATAAAATGATTTTGTTGAACATGGGTCTGCCTAACACTCTCCCCAAGGACAGCATGATAAATGTTCTAACTTTCCATTTGTAGCCTGCCAACCTGTAAATAATTGGTGAATGTTAGTAGGCTACATTTTAAAAATAAATTCATGTTCTTCTGGTATGGAGCTCATGCATCCAACACAGGGGATCCAACCGAGTGAGTAGGGTTGAAACCTGTCTAAACAGTGCATCTACCAGCAGTACCTAAAGCTGAGCACCAGATGCCTCTGTCAGCTTTAGAAACCCCCGCGTCATATCACTTTTAACCTTACTACCCTATGGAATAACTACTTAGTGTACTAAATCTGCTAAGCAAGGACTTTGCAATTCCAATACAATATAAATGAATAAATATGTGACTGCTAAATGAATAATCTCTCATACATTAAACCAGTAAGCCAAAAAAGTGATTATAATATATGCATTTAAATTATAATATACAAATATACAAAAGGGAAGATAGACATCCATTGAGAGCAGAGAATTGATTACATGGTTAACAAGTAGAATATTTATAGGTCATTATTCATATAATACTAATAGTTCTTTTGTGCTGCTTTCTTCCATGCTATTGTAAGACACAATGAAGTCAGTGACTTCATTTCCTTTCACTAACCACCCCTCTACCTCAAATTTACCCTTGCATCCACTGTTCTCCTTTCTCCTGAATAACCTTGCCTAGTATAGTTTCAATTTTAAAACTGTTAAGCTGGGAAATGGATAAAAGAGGAAACCACTACATATAAGCATGAAAGTTCACAGTGCATTATTAACAGTAATAATAGTACTTTGCATTTAATTCCCTTCCTGTAAGGGGATTAAAACACTTCTAATTATTAATCAGTATTAAACAGTTTATAATTACCTCTGCAAGAAGGTAATTATTAATACACCCATTTTGCAGATAATCTAAACCACAAAATAACTATATAACTTTGCTGAAATGTCACAAAAAAGGGTCCAAAAAGCAAAAGAAGAAGAAAGGTTAAGTTCCCTGTCTCTTGTTCTTGTTTTAACTCGTGTAGAAACACACTGTTCATAGGAAGAGATATTCCACCTACAAGCTGCCAGGCACTAGAAAAGATGAAACTGTTATGAAAATCATGTCAGTTTAAGTATGAAAAGATGACCTTACGTAGTACATAGTTAACAAAAACAAACAAAAAAACCCACCCCCTAGAAACATCATACCCTTTCCTAGGCATTTCTCCTCCCAATAGCTGTTATGTGTATTGAAAAAAGTAATTAAAAATAAGGATTTTAAAGCTAGGAATACCAGTATTTTTCAAGAAAATCAGCCCAAGAAATCAGTATGTTAATTGTTTTTGTGTTTTTGAATTAATGTAACAATATATCTCTCAATGATACATAAATCTTCACCCAACTGTAAATTTTTCTGCTGCAGCTTCTTTCTGCTAAATATCAGTTTAGAAGTGTTGACTCTAACAGGTTTTGTACACATAATATTGTCTGCGCATATCCATCTCAGGACTATTTAGCCCATGATCATCTCAGGGAATACCCCTACATCACAGGACCCAACAAAATATATGGCATTTATTTTGAACTTTAATGATTCTTTTCCTTTGCAGTAACTAATAGTTTGATTCATTAGTTCATAGAATCATAGATTTAGTTTGAAAGGGATCTTTAAGACCGTTGAGTCTAACCATCAGCCTAGAATTGCCAAACCCACCATTATACTTTGTTCTTAAAACAGCACATCTACATGTCTTTAAAATATCTCCAGGGAGGATGACTCAACCACTTACATGGGTAGCCTGTTCTAATTATTGACAAACCTTTTTGTGAATAATTTTTTCCTAATATCTAATCAAAACCTCCCCTGGCACAACTTGAGGCTGTTTTCTCTTGTCCTATCACTTGTTACTTGGGAGAAGAGACAAACCCCCACCTCACTACAAATTCCTTTCAGGTAGATGTAGAAAGCAATAAGATCTCCCCTGACACTCCTTTTCTGCAGGCTAAACACCAGCTTCCTCAGCCACTCATCATAAGACTTGTACTCTAGACCCTTTCAATTCACTGCATTCTTGAAAGAAAATGATATATCTAAGACTGAAGCACAAAAGTTTATTTTTCTTCTATTAAGATTAATTCTTATACAATTGAAAAATACATATAGAGGGGAGGGCTGTTGTGGAAGGGTTTGTAGATTCTTTCCTTTTGCTTTCCCTGGTGATATAGGACAACATATAGACTCATTCAAGAAAAAAATTTAGGCTGTGACAACATAAAAATAAGAACATGGTATGGGGCTAAATATGCTGTATTTATCTTCCTAACAGAAGTTGAAATTTTTTGCATCAAATGAAGCAGTCCTCCTTCAGTAAGTGAGGCTGATCATTACCTAGCCAAGCAAAAATAGATGTCATTGAAGAGCTCCAGTTTGCAATGGAGATTAAGGAAATACCCATTCATGAATTAACACCCTGGTTATTTTATCAAAAGTATGGTGTGGCAATAAGGGAAGCATGATTTGCAATAAACTTTGGTCTGCTTATCAGCTGACATGACACTGAAATAACCTTAATAGTGATCTGAGGACACTGTCAGACATTGACGAACAACAGGGAAGATAATAGATCTTGTCTTGGAGGGGGTTGTGAAATTATCTCTTAAACAGACCAAAATGAACAAACATAAGAAGCAGGACAGCAAACTTGATGGGTAGATAACTATTTATCTATATATAACTATAACAAAAGGAGACAACTTGAAATTTTGATGATTTACCAAGCTACATTTTGGTCTTTCTAACCCTTCTCTTGCCCTAAATAACTAGAAAAAGGCTTTGAGCTCGGCTTTTTCAGTGCCTAGATTTTTTTAGATGATGTTCTGTACCACTTATAGAAATGAAAGGAAAACCACTAAATATCTTGACCATTCCACAATACTGACTGTATTTCTATAGGCAAAAAAGAATTTTAAAAGCTACTGTTTTAAAATCTTGAAAGATGCTGTTTTTTGTTAACACTACACCAAAATCTTCCTCACGTCCTGTCAGTACTTACTAACCATTTCTCAAAACGGCATGTCTGTTTATCAGGCTTGTACATAGGACCGTGGAACTAAGGATGGCCTGACATGATGTTTTGGAGTATATGGCATCTCTTCAGTGCTTTGTGACAATTCTAATACATATGGTGTAGGTTGGGTCTTCTGATCTAAGACAGCAGAATTTGCAAATGGACCCTACCAGCTATAAGATGGCTCATATTTTACTTCCACCACTAACAGGAAAATATTAATATCTTTCTCAAATGCATAGGTACATTTTGTAGCACACAGGTCATAACTTCACTGAAGTCAGCAGAGCAGCTGTGATTTATATCAGTTGAGTTATGAACCAGAGATTGAGAGTAACAGATTTTCAGGCAAATTAGCTTAAAGTGTTACACCTGAGTTTACAATGCCTTTTTCCATTTGGTGTCTCACAGATGGAGATCAAAGGACAATCTTTGCAGCTCCAGTCCAATACCTTCATAAACCATCATTTTTTTTTTCATCCGTGCTTGAGAGTACACTAAGAAATGAAAAAATAAAATGAGAATTTACAGCAGGAGAGGAAAGAAAAATCTCATTAATAAAATAAATCTCTGTCTATGGGAATTCTACAGATTCACATTCAGTTATATGATGTATAACCCGCTTTTCTAAGCCTCAGTTTCTTCCTGTGTAATGTGGTAAATGACAGTATGGTCTTTGACATGGATGCTGTGAGCCTTAAGTCCTAATTTTTGCAAGGCTATTGGAGATTAGTTGAAAGAGTTACCTAAATATGCACATAATCCCTGTGTTAAATAGCTACTTTGTCAGTGCATATTATTTTCAGAGTACACAAATAACTCTGCACTTATTTTTTATTCTCTTTATTATTGAGGCCAAATACTCTTGTCAGTTAAAACACAGTGTCTACGAACCTGAAACGTGGGCAGACAGAACCCTACATATCTGTGAAAGAGCAAAAGGATGTTTTACAGTACCCCTGGTGAGTAAGGTTAATGCTATATTCAAAAAGTTAAGGGAAGTATTATGAATTTTTTAGTGGAGTGTCTCATATCTCATTAGCAATATCTTATCTGATTAGCAGATTAGCAACACTCCTTTGTATTGCATTATCATTCATATCATATCAGAATATATTGGGGCTAATACAATGTTACAGTCGTATCATATTAGTGACTTTCATATCAGATTACTGAGAGAAGATACTAAGACATTCTGGTTCAATTAGTAAGGTAACAGTATTCCCTTCTTTCCATGTCACTACCATCTTTGTTCCTAAATATAAGCTGATGATACGCATCAATGGAGTAATCCTTTTACCATCTCAAAAGAACGTTGCCCTTCAGAAATCATATCTGTAGAAAGAAAGAATTGGAAATTGAGACCTGTTTTCCTATCTTACTAAATTCTGTGACCTTTCCATTTCCAGGGATGTTGAAGGGAAGAGAAAATACTTTCATTACATACAGGTCTATTGCCCTAGCTAACAGACACTGCTTTTAACTGAGGGGAATATTGTGACGAGGAAACCAGCACTTTGCAGGATCAAACTTTAGGTAGTTCGTTACAGCTACCTCATTTGCAGAATTATTTATTTTAGATTTCCTTCCCACTTGAAAAATCTTGTTTAGAAAACTTTCTGTGAAGAATGCAACAAACCACACTCATTCAAACTTTGAAAACTTGAAAATGTTTAGCTTTTATAAAAGCTGATAGAGTCTCACTCAGCATTAGTGTGCAATGCACAGTAATTTAGATTCAAACTTGCCCAGAAATGCAGTTTGAAGATAAGGAATGCAGTTTGGTAAAAGGGTTTGAGTCAGGCTGGATTACTGACTTTGTTACTATATTCAGTTAATGTGCGTGCACAACAGGCATTCATTTATTGTGGGGGAAGAGGGACTTTGGGAACTATTTCTTCTCCATCTTTCCCAATTAATTGGCAGTTGCAATATATGATCTCAGCTCTATGATACAGTAACAGTTATGTGTGTGTATTCTTTCCCTTCTTACCGTGGCAGTCACAACTACAGGAGCTTCTGCTCTATCCCACCTATAAATCACAGATAGAGACATTGACTTTCCTCCAGAGGATGCACTGAGATTTCCACAGACTGAGGTTAGGATGATATATTGAAATAAAAGTATTCCCCAGATGTTTGTTGAACTCCAGGGACGTATCTACTGCTTTTGGCAGCTGGAAGTCATGACCATGTGTTGCATTTCTCTTCCTTTGAAGGCCTTCTATCAAGGAACAAGTCCATGAGCATCATCTGTGATATGTTTGGTAATCAATAAGAAAACACTGTAAACTAAATTCATCTTTTATTTCTTCTATGAAATAGGTGATGATTTACAATATCTCCCTGTCTCAAAGCAATAATGAAATATATGAATGAAATGTTAGCTAACTTTATTTCAGTATAAATATACTGCCCATGATGGTTATTATCCTCCTGAAGTGAATTACACAAAAAGTATATACCAGTGAATTGAGTCATACTTTCGCTTAGGTCTTCCCATATTAAAGTGATATTCATTAAAAGAGTCTCAGACCTATTCCTGATGTAATATGTCATCATCATCGCTCTAGCGATAAACTCTTTCCAAAGTCATGAGTGGAAATTAGCTGAATTGTTTCTGCTGTGAGCTGGATTCTGTGCACAACACAGTCAGGAGCAGAACATGTATTGAATTTGATTATACAATGATAATGTGTTCGGACTCTAGCTTTTATTAATACTGGATATATTAAATATTAGTTAATATAGACTTGGAATTTTCAAATTAATGTAAATTACTATGACTCTTATCAATCATGCTGCTCTTATTACTATTGCTCTAATTATTTCTCCATCCAGCTTCATTGTATCTGTGGTTCTTCAGACTGTTTTTGTATTCCACATTGGACAGTTGGCCAACTTCATGCAAAGTGGACAGCTTCAATAGCCATCTTCGTTCAGCTGGGATCTCTAACCATAGTGTTGCAGTCATCTCTCTTTTTCTTCTTTACTTTTACCTCCCTGACTACTGAATATTTTTTTTTTGTATATTGCTCAACTTTTACAGAAATACTATATCATAATTTATAATGTCCAGTTATTCATTGCTTAAGTTGTCTCCTTTTACAGCTAAGGTTAAATTTTCTCAAGTTGAAGAATATTCAAGATATTAAGAAGATATTAGGAAGAAATTCTGTACTGTGAGGGTGGTGAGGCACTGACAGAGGTTGCCCAGGAAAATTGTGGATGTCCCTTCCCTGGAAATGTTCAAAACTAGGCCAAATGGAGCTTTGAGGAATTTGTCTAGTGGAAGGTGTCCATGGCAGAGGGGTTGGAACTCAGTGATCTTTAAGGTCCTTTCCAACCCAAACAATTCTATGATTCTATTCTATGGATATTCAAAATTACATTTTTTTAAAATTTATTATTATTAAATGAGTGTCCAATTACTAAAGATACAGCTCAGATGTCTCAAAATAATGCGTTTCGTACTCATCTGATTGGCAAATATCTGCCCACAAGAAATACACTGCAACAGCCTGCATTTTCTTTAGTATTTTTCTTTTGTGTTTTATAAATGTTTTCTATTCATGGAACTTATCTCTACAAGTGGGCATCTACATCTAATCTATAAGTCTAACTCCTGTTATAGGTGCAGTGGAACTCAAAATTAGATGAGGACAGAGAGGTAGGGCTCAGTTCAGTTGTGCATACTTATGTGCCCAAAGCCTGTGACAAATCAGTGACAATAGAGATCAGTGTTGACCTGGAACATGACACCCACACGGCACCTAAGCCAAACTGGAGCAACATCTGCAGAAAAAAAAAATACATAGTTCTATCAACTAGCCTTGTCTGACTACAAAGGCATCTAAGTTGAGCCTCTACAGTTTTACAACTAAATATCCTTCTAGAGTATGTGTTGACTACACCTCCGTTAGCTGTAATGGGTGCTTAGATATCAATTCCTCCTATAGTACATTTTGCTTAAATTTAAGTGTCTCTATCTGCCAGTAGATGGCCTCTTAAAGGAAGAAATAAAAAATATTTATATATCCATTTCCCTTGAGTAAAAATTATTAATGAAAAATAGCTATCTTTTTTTTTTTTTTTTTTTTAATAAGAAACTGTAGTAATGTCCATCAATAATTGCGATATGCCTACAAAATATTGTAGAAGATCACAAGGGATCTGTGTCATTAAAGTTTTAACCTAAAAGAAATTTTAAAGTGGTATGGCATTACTGAGCATGACTATTTGCACAAGTTTTTCAAAGATAGAAAAATAATATGCTAGTCCAATAAATAAACTCTATGCAATATATTTTTAGTTATGGAAATGTTACTGCTAGCAAAACAAGAACTTGTGACTGTCTGTCATAAGAGATCACAAAATAATCACAGAGATTGCTTTCTATTTGAATGAATATTCATGAAAAATGTCCATTATTTGCATATCCCTAGTAATTATATTCTTCTGAAGTTGAATTTTTCCCCAAAGGTTTATTGGAAGACGGAGGATAATTTGCTTATAGCATAAAATGTTATAAACTTAGGTTAGATAACCGCCCTAATTTTGGCTATCCATTGGTGGCTACAATTCCAAGGAGAGCTTAGTAATGAGTAAATTTGTTAATTCCTTCTACAAAATAGGCATTTGCATTAAGCACTGAAGTCTGGAATCTTTTTGCACTGAAAATATTATATCAATGTCATTATTAGCTACTCAGAGATGTAATCATCCAAATAAGCTAAAAATAACACTTAGAATACGCTTCAAAAGGCAAAAATAAAATGATACTGTCTCTGCAGTGCAAGATTTGGAACTTTTGGGTTTCAATTCCTTAAAAACAAATAGGAAAAGAATAACCAAGGATAAAAAAAATAAAATAAAACAACAAACCGATGTTATTCTTTTGGTTTTGAAAAAAACAGCAGTATGAAAAAAGATATGCACTTTAGTTTCCCTTGAGAGAACCTTTTGCTTTTTATTTTTAATTTCACTTATAACTGAAGCTCATGCTTAGTAGCAGATGTTGTTTTCAATGTGAGGACAGAAAAAAAGGAATCATGAAAATTCATCCTCAATAAAAAAAATTATAAATTCATTACTTGCTTTTTTGGTGTAACCTCATTACAGCTTTTACTTAGATGTTCACAAGACTGTTTGCAATATGAATATAATGTAAAAATTCACTGGTTATTTTCAGTATTTTTTGAATGAAAATAAAGCATGATTACCTGCAATATGTACGTTGGATATATTTCTCACTTTTATATTAAATTAAAGCTATGAAAATACTTTTTAAAGGGAGGAAGTCAGCAAGAAATCTGTTGTTAATATCAGAAAATCTTACTGCAATTTTCAAAAACTCTTGTTGTTAGTATCATTATGTCCCATAGGAATTACTAATAAAACTTCCATTTACCTTCAACATATATTCTTTTGAAAGAATTATCTTAAATACCATCTTCACATATTCTATTTTTGGGAACAATGAAGTTTTTGTAAATGTGTTGCACAAACTCTTAGCAGACATGCTGTGACCTGGAAGGTATGGAACTAAAATTTGGCTGATACAGCTGGTGGTTCTGAGGTCACAATCACCTCTGCCTCACTTTTTAGTGAATTGTCTGACCTCGATATTAATTTCCTCCCTCTCTCCTGTTCTCTGGAAACTGCGCCTGGACTGTCAGGAACCAGTTTGCATATATATTATTCTTAAAGACCAGACCTAAGAATCATCACCAAAGAAAATAATTGGTTTAGTGAGAATTGGTGACACTAAGTATGCAGCTGGGACAACCAAGGAGCAAACCAAGGAGTGGAGAAAAGCAAACAGGTAAAGTAGGTACAAGAATTTCCAAAACTTACTTCTTTGGAATGTTTTGAGTTGATGATTTAATGTCATGTTTTACTATGTTCTCACAAATTCTCATTCTCCTATTTCTAAACGCAGAATTTGTTTTGCCAGTAAAATACTTGATGCTTATCCTTTTGAGTTCTGAAACGAAGAAGTTTGGCAGTTGCTATGAATTCATCATGTGCTTGATGACAGTGCTCCAAAGAAATACAATAAATAGTGCATTTGTAAGGTGAAAAACTTAAGCTTTCTTAACAATTTATTTATTTGTTTATTTTTAAGTACAGGATTCTATTATTATAACTACCTTACATTGAGGTTTTCCGTTGATTTTGAAGTAGCTTTTTCTGTGGTGTTGAAATTATTCAGAATAAAAGAATTCTAAAACATCTAAGCTATATAAATATGTATGGAAGGATACAAGCTGTTTGTATGCACAATAGGATGGTAATAAAAGCAATCTGTAAGCTTCTTCCAATAGTGATCTCTTATAACCACCCACTGTTTAGTCATTTTGTAATAATGTGATGGATGAAAATGTTTTGAAGCTGAAAACCAAATAGATCTGCTCGAATTGCATCTGCAGATAGCAAAATGATGCTGGAAATACATAAAGTGTCCATTCACTATCTCTAACCACTGATACCCTGGAAAAAAACAGATTCTATAAGCTAGTTATGAGGTTGATGTATCCCACAGTTGGTGACAGCTTTGTTTAATTTAGACTAGAGATCTATACTTAAGTGGTACCTTTTCAAGTTATAAGGAAAACCATTCTCTTCTGGTATATTTTTCACTATTAAATCCTGAGCCAGATTCTTTAACTTTAGCTACAGACCAGGAGGTGTAGTGCAAAGAGCAAGTTGTGTCAGATTTGATATGGATTTTTTTGCAGCTTTGTGTAATCACTTTTCCTGAGAAGTATAAAAGAGTAATACAGAATGATATCAAACACTACCATTCTAATTTTGTCATGTAACCCACCTTGCACTCATTTTAGAGAGATATAAGTGGTCCCAAAGTCTCCAACTGAGTTCTGTTAACTCAAACACTCTTAACAATGGTACTTTGAGCACCATGGAAAGAAATATGATTAATGTATTTCCTTCCTCACCTTGTGTAATTTCTGTGGTGTGAGAATGTCAGAATACCAGAATTGCATCACAATAAATCAGGTGTTTGTAAGAAACAACTAGGTTCCTGTGTGGTCATTTATGACAGCAGAGAACTCAACATGTTTTTACATTGCAATAGTAATTTTAAAACATGCAAAAAAATAAATAATGAAACTGGGAAAAAAAAAAAAAAAAAAAAAAAAAANAAAAAAACAAACCAAAACAAAACCGGAAACAACCAACAAAAACCCAAACCAAGCCCCAAAACCTACAAGAAAGCTCTGGAAATCAAAATTACAGAAGACTCAAAAATGTAGCCAACTTCATTTACATAACCAAGGACTCTGGAGAAGATGTAATCAGTGCTACGTCTTTTTAGTGGGCAACTACTATAACCTGGTAGAATGACCTATAGCTCAGCTCATCTACCTTAGTAACAGAAAATGCCTACATTTGCTGTAAGTACTTTGGCCCATGGGAGATACAAACTTTTAGACAGAGTTTAAAGGTATAAAGCAAACAGTTTTAAGTTCTACAGTACACAACCATGGCTAAAATGTAATTAGTAAAAAATGCTAGGCAAGAGCGTTGTGTGACCAGAACTATTCAATCAGAAAGTGCTGATTGAACATATATAATCACAATCAAAGCCTTTATTTAAATAGGGGTTACAGTCCTAATAAAACACAAAGGGAAATAGGGGCAGAGGGCTTCTAGACAGGTAATGAAAGAAAAAATTAAACTCATCCAATTACATCTGGGGAAAAATCCATTACCTATAACAGTGAGAGGACAGCCCCAGGAAAATTCAGATGCAAAACTAATAATGAAGGCGCAGTGTCCTTTCAACAGATTCTAAATGAGCTCTAATTTTCTTACATCCACCATTCCCAAACTATATAAATTTCAACTAAGCAGAAAAAAAGTGACATGCTAGCACAATTGTTATTCCAAACAGGCACAGCTGCTTGCTCACCTTAATTAGACCTAATCCCAAAAGGGAACCAATCTTTCCCTATTTTCTTCGATGAGCTCACCTGATTTACCTCAACTTTTCTTTTCTAATAGATTTTGCCCTAACCTTTCAGCTATTGTCGTTTTAGAAATTCAAATGGGAACTGAAGAGCTTCCGCTCCCTTGTGCCAAACTCTTTTATTTTATTTTATTTTATTTTATTTTTTTTAAAAAGAGTTTTTCCCAAATGTCAAAATCTTACTGAGGTGAAGAGGCATTTGGAGATTTGATGGGATAGCAGGGAGAAGCTGAGAAAAAAAGAGGGGGGAAAAGCTGAATGTGGTATGTGATTTTTTTAAGTTCTGGTTTCTAAGATTCTGGATCAAATCAAGAGCTTACCTCAAACAAAACTTCCAGGAAAGTGTGGATGGGAAAAAAGACTAAGGCTAGCAGGATCTGACAGATGGATGCTGTGACAATGCCCGATTTCTTGGTTTCTGCATGTGTTACAGTTATAGGAAGATAATTTCAATACCCACAGATGTAAGTGTGATATAGGACTCTGTTTACCTCTTATTTTTGTGGACCTCTACATAAAGTTAGGTAATTATATATGAAGAATAAAACTTTCTCACTAGTGCTCTAAACAAGTAAGAACCTCTAGAGGTGTAGAGCAAGGTTCTGAACCATGTGTTTCACCCTCAGCATGTTCCATTTCTTAGTTCAACAATTACCAAGTTTTTCCATCAAAAGTAGCAACAAAGGCACACTAATTTTTCACAAGAGATGTCAGTTTATACTGTGGATATGTCCGGGTTATACAAATCAGGCTGCTACTATTACCATCAAGATATCAAGATAGCTTTCAACTCCCTGCTTTTTGCTGTTTCAAAGGAAAACTGCAGTAGTGGATATAAACTCTCTTGTAAATACAGTCTCTGCTTTAGCTATCAAAATGCTTTCCTAAAATACATTTTAAAAGACATCTAATATTTGCTCCACATTTTACTACTACTCACATATCCTTCCCTCCCCCCTCCCCACCCCAAGTTTAAACTTAAATTTGCTTTGTTAACTTTAGGCATGTGAGGTCAGCTTATTTGGAATTGATGAAACTAGTAATGAATAAGAAATTAAAAACACCTAAAAGTATATCCAGGAACCAGGTCTATGTGTGCACAGTGTCACCTTTGTTAAGATAGCACTTTAGTGTTCCCGAATTCCCACTGACTCATAGTCGTCTGATTTCTGAACAAGTGTTTTTTACCTAAAACAGTTATTGCAATTGAGAAACAAGAAAAATAGTAGCATCTGAATAGCCTCTCCTTCACCTTTGAATGTATATATAAGCAAATACACCAACCCATTCAGTATACCTTCTGAAATATATTTTGCCTGTTCAATGTACCTAAAAGTTCATTGCAAATGAAAAAAAAAAAAAAAATGGATTACTTCTAAAAGATTTTCAGTATGTAGTTTGTGAAGCTTTTGAAAAAACAATTCAGAATAATGAACTTGAGCAATAGTGAAAACTTCTTCTAATGCAAAAATGCATTTGTCTGGGTGTACATGTCTGTATACACCAAGTAGTTTTCCAGGTACACATTGATTTTCCTTCTGAGTGAAGAAGTATAAAGGGGAAAGAATTACTTGAACAAACAAACAAACAAACAAACAAACAAAAAAAGGAAGATAAAAGAAGGGAAGGGGAGGAAACAACAAGTTTATTTGCATTTAAAAAAAAAGCTAATTATTAAAATTGAAACTCTACTTATTAGAGAAAATAAACAAATATGTGATTACTACGCTCTGAGATGATACTAGTGTTATATTGATGCCATGATTGATTTCTAGACAGCGTTCTACGAAAACTCTGTAAGTTGAGAATTAGCTACTGTTAAGTTTGTAGACAGAGAGGTTCTTCAGTGCTTAATGTATAAGTAAAACTGCAGTGTATTGTTTCTCTATTCTCATATTGTATCTGTCATTTGAAATCTGTACATTACCTCCCAATTTTGGGGTTTATAATTTTCAAAAATGATGCCCGACAGAAAAAAGGACCTCTTTCTTTCTTTCTTCACACCATTTCACACAACCCCCTCTGCTCCCTCACCCTTTCCTGGCCCTGCCCCAGATATCAGGTATCTGAGGTGTTGTGTCTTTTGTCTTTTCTTCACTGTTCCCAAGAGAACATTAAGACCACAATTCTTGTGAGAAACTGGCAAAAGGAAACGCTCCAGAAAGGAGTCAGTAAAAGCAAGAAGAATTCACTTAAGCATTGCAACTTTGGTGAAGTACTGACTTTGTGAATGACATTTTTTTACCTGAATATTCACTTGTATAAACATCACATTGTCTTCTTTGATGGTCCAGGCACTTACACTGACTGCTGTGCTATGGCCTGGTTCCTTCACCTCTATAACTCCTCTTGTGAGTACAGAAGCAGACCTTAAAAACTCTTTTCTCTGCAGGAGAGGAGCTGAAGTCCAGCCTTTAAAAAATAACTGAGCAGTAGAGTTATATAAATAGCCACTGACATGTAAGGGAAAAAAATCCTTATTGATTAGAAAAGGCTGAGATAAGGCGTCATGCTATACAGCCTAATGACTGATACAAAGGGAATATTATCATTACTGTAATTAATTATTCATATACCAAATGGAAAACAGAAAAGTACAGTCAGAAAGAGAAAGTGAGATCCACAAGTGGAGTCAGAAACAATGATTCCAAGGAGTTAATTCTGGAACAAATATGACTATAACCATGTCGTCAAGGCGGACCAACACGGTACCATGAGCATTTAATTCCTCTCTGGAAGGAAACAGGAAATCTGGCCACCCACAATATGGATAAGACTGAGGCTCTGAATTACTTTTTTCCTCAGTCTTTACTGACAAGAGCTCTAACCACATTGCCCAAGACACGGTAGGCAAAACCAGGGGCTCCGCGAATGGAGAACTGCCCACAGAAGGAGAAGATCAGGTTCAAGACCACCTGAGCAACCTGAAGGTGCATAAGTTCATGGGGCCTCATGAAATCCATTCACAGGTCCTGAAGGACCTGGCAGACAAAGTTGTTAAGCTGCTTTACATCATATTTGAGAAATTGTAGCAATCTGGTGAAATTCCTGCAGATTGGAAAAAGGGGAACATAACCCCAATATTCAAAAAAGAGAAAAAAGAGGACCAAGGAAATTATAGGCCAGTCAATCTCACCTCTGTGCCTGGCAAGATCATGGAGCAGATCCTCCTGGAATCTCTGCTAAAGCACATGGAAAATAAGGAGGTGATTGGAGACAGACAACATGGCTTCACCAAGGGCAAATCCTGCCTGACAAAACTGATGGCCTTCTATGATACTGCAACAAATTTGATGGACAAAGGCAGAGTGATGGACGCAGTCTACCTGGATTAAAACAAAGCATCTGACACTGTCCCGAATGACATCCTAGTCTCCAAATTGGAAAGTCATGGGTTGGATGGATGGACCACTTGGTGGGTAGGGAACTGGCTGGATGGCCACACTCAAAGGATTGT
>VXBW01000359.1:16473-35751 GCA_013400375.1 Thinocorus orbignyianus | reverse complement strand
CCATCCCTGGAAGTGTTTAAGGCCAGGTTGGATGGGGCTTTGAGCAACCTGCTCTAGGGAGAGGTGTCCCTGCCTATGTCAGGGGCGTTGGGACTGAATGATCTTTAAGGTCCCTTCCAACTCTAATGATTCTATGATTCTATTCTATGAATCAGAAAGTGCTCAGCTGTGCAGCCATTTCAACTTTGGTGGTATCTTTGGTCCACTTTGTACTTCATTGTGGACAAACATGCCCATTCCATTCTCTCCTCGAAGAGAGCTGGTCAGGGCCACAGAAATGTGTTCTGGCATCAACTTCAAAAAAGGAAGGAAATGTGCACAGGTCTCCTCTGAGCTATTTTAGAGTAAATAAATCTCCAGCTTCCTCTGGCCAGGATCTGTCCACAATAACTTGGAGAAGTTATTAACATTTTGAAAAAAATGTTGAGAAAAAGTATTAACATTTTGAGAAGTTTTGTTGATCTAGTTGAAGATGTCCCTGTTCACTACAGGTGAGGCGGGACTAGATGACCTTTAAAGGTCCCTTCCAACCCGAAGGATTTTATGATCCTGTGAAATTATGAATTCAGTTTTACTGTTTGAAAATCACATTGCTGGCCACTGCCCATACTTCCCACAACCAACCACGCATCTCCATTCTTGTACCCTGTGTTACATCACAAACTGGAGGAGAAAAAGCTGTAATGATGAGAATATAGTGATAGCTGTTTGGATTTTAACTGCAATGGATGCTGTCTGTCTGGGGCTTCAGTGTGCTGTTCCTTGAGATAACAGTGAATACCTGTTGTATCTATTGATTTAACGCTGCAATTTCCTACTTAACAGAAAAAAAATTAGGACACCCTCTTCATGTAGGAAAATATTTAAGCACAAGCTTCATTTTAATTTAATTTTAAACATATTTAATACATTCCTGAATCAGGGCCACTTAGGTAATTGTGTGGCATAATTGCAACAGCCTACTTTAAAAGCTCTGTGTAGCACCACAGAAATGTAATTCCCAGTGTCTGCTTAAGGAGGTGATCTATAGCTTAATGTTAGTATAATCGTCATTTGATGCAGCAGTTGCTAAGATTGTAACATGTCTACTGAGCAGTATTAAAAAAAAAAAAAAGAAAAAGAAAAAGAAAAGAAAAATAAATACATAAAATAGCATAGTGTAAATTTCTCTTAAATTACCACTTCCCCCCCTATGCATAATGCATCAAATGTATTTAGCACCAGTGAACCGGATAACACTTTTTTAGATGACTCACTATCTTCACGTTGGAGTTATATTCCCTTGCAGAGAACAAAATGTGTTACCCTTGGGAGCAAAGAGATTTGAGAGAAAAAAAAAAAATAATCTGGGGGAATAGTTTCACATCCATTATTTGAGACGGTTCTCTAAAATTCAAATAACTTGTGACAAAACATGGATTATTGTTGTTATTGTTATTATTATTTAAGAAAATGGCCTCTAGCCAGCTTAACAAACCATCTTGCAGCTTGCATTACTTATAACATTTGCACTGTAAATTTCTTTTTGTTTCTAAAATATGTATGTTTTGAGGGCTTATAATTAACCTTATTCCATCATTTATACTTTGATGCATTCATGTGCAACTAAAATAAAAAAAAAAACATATTGATGCNCTTCAAGAAGAAGAGAGCTTTAGGGAGGCAAGAAAGAGCCACTCGTGGAGACCTATGACCTGTGACGATCAGTGGCAAGTGATGAGTGAGCAAGAGGTAGAAGAGGAACAGTTATTCAGTGTTTCTCATAATACAGGATCTTGAAGGCAAAAAATTAAATGGAACATTCAAAACCTGAAAAGATACTGTGATGGGCTGACCTTGGCTATCTGCTGGGTGCCCACCAAGCCACTCTCTCATTCCTGCTCGTTAACAGATTTGGGGGAGAAAATAAAATTAAAAAAATTGTGGGTTGAGATAAAAGCAGTTAAATAAATTAAAAAAAAATATATGAAGGGAAAATAAAGGGAAATAAAGGGAAAAAAGATATTTTTTTCTCTATTTCCCATCAGCAAGTGATGTCCAGCCAATTCCTGGGAAGTGGGGCCTTGGTGTGTGTGATGGTTGCTTTGAAAGACAAATGCCTTCATAATGANAAAAAAAAAAAAAAAGGATTCAAGTTTTCTTTTTGGTGCCTCATGAGTCTGTGGATTAAAATTAATATATTAAAATCCTTCACCATTTCTGTTTCTTTTAATTGAAGTAGAATAATTTACGGTAGTTAATNAAAGGGAAATAAAGGGAAAAAAGATATTTTTTTCTCTATTTCCCATCAGCAAGTGATGTCCAGCCAATTCCTGGGAAGTGGGGCCTTGGTGTGTGTGATGGTTGCTTTGAAAGACAAATGCCTTCATAATGATTGCTTATACCACTATTCCACACCCTAACCTCCTCCTTTCTCTTATCTTCTGTTGTTAAACACAACATCATATGGCAGGGAGTATCACTTTGGTCAGTTTGGACAGCTATGTCCCCTCCCAGCCCCTTGCTCACTCCCAGCCTAGTGGCCTTTGATGCAAGGTTTGGAGAAACAATCTTGATGCTGTGTAGGCACAACTTAAATGATATGATGATGTGAAAAGTGCTATAGGTTTCAACCACATTTCTTTGTTCCATTGCAATTCATTGCAAATATAATTAAAGATTAAGCATAGATTTTCTTTTATAGTATCTTAATTGAAACAGTTTTTTTTTTTTTAATTGAATTTCTACATCATTGAAAATATAGGTTGATCTAAAACTTAAGATATTTTGAAAATTCTGGGGCAAGAGTCTTTGTTTTGAAAATGGGGGCTGTCNTAGTGGTGATAGAATGCAGTCAAAATATATCTACTGACCGTAGGTGCAATAACATTTAGATAAGTAGGTAATTAAACCAGCTAGAATCTACAGGCCTTCACACTCTCCTTCATCAACAAGGAACTTGTCTTGGAGAATGAATGCCACTGGCTCAGGACTAGTTCTGTTTAAGAAAATATAATTNGCTGTCTTTTGCTTTTTCCTTTTTTTTTTCTTTTTCCAAATAGAAATAATTTGAAAAATCAAAGTACTCTAACCAGTTTTATTTTGCATTTCCACTGAAATGCACAGTGGGTGAAAAGTACTATCTGGATCTCAAATCCAAGGTCATACGTCTCCTGATATTTCAAAAATCCATGGAACAGGAGCTGTAAGTGAACTTTATTGTTCTGAATCCCATAAGTGCACCTCAGTGTTGAGAAATGTGTGGAATTCAATGCAATTGCGCAATACAGTTGTTCCCAGTTCACAGACAATACAGGTACATAGTAACCTCCAGCTATTTAAGACTGGCTCCAAAACATAGAACTGCTCCTGTGTTTAGTTCTGGGGACCATCTCAGTTGAAACACCAGTGTGCTGACCACACAGTAACCATTACACTTATATTGAGGCATCATGCCCAGACGGCTGAAAGTTTTAACCAAGCCATGAGTAAGGTCTTCTGTAGCAAAGCAATGTTTCTCTGTTAAAATACTTTTTAATCTAATACAGGTACAGTTTATTGAACACTCAAATCCTTAAAATCATCCTACAAAGGACAGAGAGATAAGATAACAACGTATTGCTCATTAGTTTGCAAGCCACTGAGTTGTTAGCCTTGCTTGTGGGCACATCATCTATTGAAAATGAGCTTAAGTCCTTCAAAATTAAAAACATGTGTTTCTATTATTTCAGCTAAAATGTCACTCTCAGCAGATGAAGGTCAGTGATCATGTCATGACCTTTTTAAAGTATTCCAACAGAAATTTTTAGCAGGTGTTTTTACACACTTAGGATACAAGGAAATGCAGAACCTTTTGCTGTGTTGGGTTTTTCCACAAATCACGCTATCTACATATTATTTGCAAGACACACGGGTCTTCACAGTCTCCAGGGACCTCCACATGTTAACAGCACCTCATGGTGCAGTTAGTCTCAGCTAACTGCCCCAGGATTTGTTTTCAGACTCATTCTTGAAGGGACTAGATTAGTAGACTCTTCGCTAGCTGATGGCAAACACAGAATACCATCAGATAACCTTGTGAAGACCCAGCCAAATCACATTCTCCAAGTACTTGAGTATAGAGATGCCGTAGTATGAACGCCTTCTTGTTCATTTAATCAGCTCTTTGTAGACCACATCATGCATCCTTCTGTTAAATATCATTCTTATACTATATACGAATGCATTTTTTTTTTCCTTTTTAATGGGGTAATTACTGTGTTGATATTGAGTTCTCAAGCCCCAGTTGTCACCAATATGATATTTTGAGTTCAGGATGCATATTTTAAGTACTGTATTTATCCAGGACTACACAGCGTTCAACATATAATATCATAGATAACTTTCACATACTTTTTTAATTTTTTTGATGTGCCGCCAACGTCCTGTTCACTAGTCTGTTAGCTAGTTTAGCTGCATATCTGTCATACGTCTAGTCCTTGTATTGCCTCTGTTGCACAGAAGCCATAAGGATTTGCATTTCTCAGGTTTACAAAGCATTGTTTTAACACATGCTTAGCATTTAAATCAGGTTGTTGTGGTATATCTCTTGCCACACAAGCTATGGAAGGTGCATTTGATTCAACAAGAAATTGTTATGTCTCATTCTTTTTCCAAAGGATGTTAAAATGAGTAAGATACAAATTATTCAGCTTTTCAGCACAGTAGTACAAGTATTTCACTTTTTTCAGTGCAAACCACAACTTGTCCAAGTGATCTCTGTCCTACTTGTTTGATGCTAAAACTGAGGTATAGATAAAAGACGATTATATTTACCATAGAGACTGTGGGTCAGACTCTCACATGAACCACATTAGTGATGAAAACAAATAAATACAATTTAATTACCTGCAATCAATAGAACAAATTCTATATGGTGAATGCAAGCTGTGAAAAATAGCAAATTAAAGCTGTCACAGCCTGCAAGCATAAGAGCACAAAGATTCCATAAGTAAAATATGATTGCAGAGCAAACAAAGTAACTGCAAAAAACAACCAGATCAGCTCTTCCTTTAGGAGCAATATTTTTCTAAATTACCTAAGTAACACAGCCCCACATGTCCTATTTTCATAAATCATATAAGCATTTAGGATCCCATTGGGATCTAGACTCCAAAGTACCTATGTGATTTATGTGTGTATACAAAAGTCACTTAGGTGCTTTGGAGAATGATACTTCCAGATTTTTCTCATTTCCAACTTAAAAAGGTGAGGAAATACCTCATATTGCTGCAGGATTTTCAATGCTCAAATAATATTTTTGGATTTTTTGCTGTGGGTGTCCTTTGATACGTCACCTTGTCACTTGGTCAAGAAAAATTTTAAGCCAAAAAGACCACATAACCTCTTTTGGAATAAAGAATCTTACATAGATCATCTCATGTAGGGCTGTCACAATGATTTTTATATACAATCAATTCACAATAAGGCTAGACTTTGCATTGTTCTTTGCTTCATTGATTTTTTGCTTTGTATTGGTGGGTTTTTTTGTTTTGTTTTCCCCCCCCCACCACCTGTATGCATATGTATATTCATGCTTTTAATTTTAAATTTAAACATTGAAAGTAATTTCATGGGCTTTCTTTTAATTACTATCAAAAAAGGGGCTATCAAAGAAAGAGGAGCTACAAGCTGAGAAATGGTGTTAAGAAACATTCCTCTGTGACTTTTTTCTTTTTAAATAGAACTAATAGCATATCTTTGCCTTTCAGAAATGTTAGGAATATAAAGACTATGGTATAAGGAAAAAAATTAATTTTTCTAGCAACAGAGAAGTGCAGTGACATTACCTTTTCTATATTTAAAAAAACCCAAAAAAACAAACAACCTTTTACTGTCTGTGGAGAAGCTGGGGATAGCCATCTTGAAATCTATAAATGGAGAATGGAAATCTGAGATCTAAGTACGTTTGTTTTTATTTGATCCTGCTCTCCCCAATAGAGTAAGCATCCAGTCATGTACCAGGCTGAGAGTTGCTATTATGTTGCTATATTTACAAAAAGAATTAGAAGGGATGAAAACAGTGAGAAGAAGTAACAAAGTGTAAGAAGGTGCAGGCTGTGTTAATTCTATTTCAAAATATATCTTCTAGTAGAGTAGTACAGCAAGCACCATCTCAAACTTACACGATCAGATGCTGAGCCTCCCTTCTGTAGATCTGGAACAGATACTTGATGACTACATTTTTTTTCTCACTTTATGCCACCATTCATGATGTCAGAACCTGGACCCATGACATTCACCAAACCCCCTCTAACCCAAATGTAATTTGCACCACCAGTGAATTCATTTTTCAGCCTCAGACCTTGAGTCTCCTTCCCTAAGAAGTCAACAACACAATACCAGAAAGTGTCAGTGTTAGAAAAGGTATTTGGCTATATAATAGGGAACATAATTTCCTCCTCCAACAGATTTCCAATCTAAATAGTCTCTTATTTAGAATCCTGCGTGCAGTGGTAAGTGACGTTTTGGTACCCAGCTAGAAATGAGCAATAACATTCAAATGAAAATTGGAAGCTGAAGATCTAATCATTAACAACAGATGGTTCAGCTTGAATCTGATAAACACATTGTTGGTCCCCGTCACACTCCCTACTCCCCCCTTGCCCCCTCCTTCTCCCTGCATGTTTCTTTTCCTTTCACTTGCATGTGTTTGTGTGTATTTAAGTTGTTTTACCACAGTCAAATCAACAGGGGAAAGAGAGCTTCCAAAACCAAAAGGTAAACCTCATGGTAAATGTGGAACGCATTCAGATGGAAGTGGAAATCACTTGAGCATCTGATGCTGAGGAGTTTGGGATTTAATTCAGGCAGTACACTTAGCACGGTGGCAGCTTTCTTGGTCTCTGGATTGCCTCCCACATTGGTTCATGTCCCAGTATTCTCAATGTACAACCTGCTTGACTAAAAAATCCAAATATGAGAGACTCAGCTCTACTCTTGGATGCTTATATGAAGAACACAGTGAGAGGCAATTGGAGACTTACAAGCACATCTGATCACAGAACTTGGCCCGTCATGATTGGATTTTATCCCAGTTTTACAATAGCTCCTTCTCTCTTTTTCTCTGTTCACCAAAAAGGAACTCTTTGTCTTTGTGCACAATCACAAGTTCAACAGAAAGGGGAACACAGAAAACAAAACTGGAATATTATCAAAAGCAGTAAGTGAAGGACACATATGGATAAAATATGGAGTTATGGTGCAATTGCACCATTTAGCATCCTGCTTAGTACTTGTCCTTGCCTAAGTTCGAAAGCTGTGCAAAGGCTTTTTGGTCAGATAAACAATGTTATGGTGCTCTGTATGGAAGTAGTTCGTTCAAGACAAAGCCCAGTTAAAAGCAATTTTATTTTGAATATTTCTTAAGAACCCCAGTGGCGTAATAGTCAAAATGCTGCAAGTTTAAGGAGTAAGTAGAACAGAAGAGCATTGAGCAAATCACATGATCCCACATCTCTGATATTACAGACCTGGAATCTCACTGATGAATATATTAGGTAGTATATATACAGGTTGCGACTCGAAGGGTACCACAGCAACTCCACTGAGTTTCTCCAGATTACCCAAACTAACTCTTGAAGGAGACTCAGCAGTACAGTAGGAAGAGTAAGTGACTCCAAATCATTAAAGCGCTAGGACTGAGGACTTGTAGGTCTGTAAATTCTGGGTCATGGAGAAGTGATAATGTCCTTCACTTAAGGATCATAACAGCAGTCATATTACATCTAACTAAATGTCCACCTGAGGGATCATGAGGAACCATGTAATAAGACAAGCAATCATCGTAGTACAACTCGGGAAAGGTGAGGAAACAAGGAGTTGCTTAAAGCAACACGGTCAGCTCAGACTACATCCCTATCTCAGATGAATTCAATACAAGGAATATATATGTACAACTTCTGGCAATTATCAGTTAAAGGACTTCCTAGAGCCCAATGTGAGGAGGTGAGGAGAATGGTGGTGAAAAGGTCTGAAGTCCTTAAACATCAAGGGTTGAAGAACATTTTGTTTCTGAGAATGACAATAGCTTTTGTTTGTTTGTTTGTTTCTTTATAGGCTGGAGAAAAATTTCTTCAGAAGAAATGATATAATAAATACAGTTTTCTTTCCCATAGAACGGCCCCACATTCTTTTGAACATAGAAGGAATAATCGAATGAGTTTTAAGGTTTGAACCAAAATATTTATGTTCCAAGCAATGAATTATTTTCAGTAGTTGCCAACCCATGACAGATTCAATCTACATCTGTAAACACCAGAACATTTTACATTCTGATACAATTTTCCTGAATTTACCATAGAGACAAGATTTTTGTGTGTGTGCATGTTAATACCAGTGTAAAATATCTCCAAATCAATCGATCAAACGATTAACAAATTAAGTGCTAAATAATGGATGGGACTGTGCACATTTCCTGACAGGATGCTGAGAATAAAATATGTGTCTACAATTCTTTTGTCAAATAGTCAGCCAACAAAGCATTGCAGTGTTTTCTTTAGGAGTTTACATAAACGCCTGGAAAACAAATGGAAAAGTGTGTTCAAACAATATTTTATCATTCATATAAGCCAGGCAGAAATGGTCATTACACTGAAAAATGAATAAAATTCTTTTTCTTTCAAATTAAATTTTAATGTAGCAGAACTTTACATGATCCCAGGAATATAAATAAATACAAACCGACAACTAAATATTTTCCACAGCTAATTATATCATTAATACTGAACATAGTGTAAAGTACTCATGAAATAATGTTGCTAAATAGTAAAAAAAAGGAAGGCAAGGCAAGAGTTGTGAAAATACGGAAGATTTCATTCATTGAACTTTGCCTCATGCAAGAACTGTATTGTATTTATTTTAATTCCTAATTATGATTTTCTTTCTCTCATAACATTGATATAAATTATTTGTGGGCTGTTTGTTACCATAGTTTTGAATCCTTTTACACACACACACACACACACACACATATATATATATATATATATAAAATAACTGGGGCTTAGTCATTTAAATTTGCTTTCAGTGAGAAGTGTCAATCTGTATGTTTGCACATTACCAAGTGTCTTACAGTAAATGAAAGCTAACAAAGGGGCTTGTTTTCTTCCCATAATAATGTTATGAAAAGGGGACTATCACAATCATTTTGCTAAAGCAAAATGTGTTCGTAAACTGAGTGATCACAAACTGTCACACTAGTCTGTGGATGTTTGTGTGGTTAAATCAGAACTTGAACTCTGCTCTCCCATGGGCCAAGCTAACAGTTTATTTTCCCCTGACTGTTTTCCCCACTTCATTTATAAGCAAATGTACCATGCATCTACAGCACATGCACATGCCACTCAGCCTTGCTGTGATCAACATGTTATGAAACAACAGTCTAGTTTGGAGTGTTTAGGGCTGTTAGGATAATGATTTTGCATGGCTGCTCTACTTCCCAGTGGAGTTATGTTTTCCTAGATTTGCTTTAATGCAAGTGCTTTTTGCAAACAGAGGAGACACTGGAGAGGTTTGCAAAAATGTAAGCCCTTTGACAGCTCATTGGGAAGCAAAGAAAGATCCCTTGCTAACCAGACTGGCTGTAACCATTCAGCTGAACAATCTTGTCACTCCTATGGTCGCTTTTAATATTTGATGGCTGGTCATGTATGGCATGCCTCATCACACCATCTCTGCAGGCAGTGTTTTGGGAAATTTGAAAAGATGCCACTCTGCTGGAAGGATACTGTTACTGATTCAATGGTGAGGCTATGTTTCTAGGTTCTTATTGCGCATCTCAAGATTATTAAATTACTGGCTACAATTGGACCTAAGAAGATAACAGCATGTATACATTTGTGCCATATCAGTCTTTGTGAGTGACCTGTGATCCCATATCGAGATACGTGGAACAAAAAATCGTTAAGTAAAAGCAAAAGCAGGATGTTGTTCCCCAACATTCATATACATAATTCCACTTGATCAGTGGCCAGGCTGAAATTTTGCTGCATTCACCAGGGACTGCTCCATACTCTTCAAGATTGAAATATCCTCTCAAATTTCACTCAAATTCAAATTTTTTCATAAAGTAGAAAGACCTTCCCACCAGTCTGTGGCAGAGGCAGTCACCCATCTGTCAAAATGAGTGGAGGAACAACATCAGTTCACTAACCTACGGTCAGAAAGCCAAGGGAGTAAAGAAAAAAAACAAAAGATGAGCATGGCTATCTGCTAGCTCTGAGTTTCTGCCAGCCCTCAAGGACACTTGAGAGAAGCTTTGAAGGCAAATTGAAATAAGAGGTGCCAGGCACTCATCAGGAGACTGAGGAAAATTACTTCATGCGTGTTAGATTTTTGCTAAAATCAGCATGTTCCCAGAGGAATTTCTGTATCTATATTTGAGTTTTGTTTTGTGCAAAATTTAAAACCAGATCAGTAGATGATAGTAAATCTGGTGACAGAAACAGGTACCTGTTGAAGTTGATGAGTCTTGGTTTAGGGGTATACTATCAGTGATACAACAGCTATCGCTACTTTTCATTCTTTTTCTGTACTTTTTAAATGGTGTGGGAATGAAAGAGATAAAAAAAAAAAAGCCCAGGAAAGAAAGAAACATTTTGGTTTAGCCTTTGACAGTGAAAGCAATGATTTGTAGCCATGGGCTCAAAAGCATGCCGATAATAGCTTAGCCATTTAGACTAATCTGAAGTTAGACATTTTATACAAAATGTCCCACCCCTTTGCAATTGATGGTCCTGAATTTCAAATTCTTTCCTTTATTGAATAATGAAAAATCTGGTCTTTAGCTAACCTTGTTAAAAATTTATTTTTGAAAGCAATAAATACCCAGTTAAGTTCTAAAATGTTAATAGCTGTGCAAATAGTTACTGCTGTCTAAATGAGTGACCGTTTAATGAATCACTTCCACCAAAAAGGTCAGTGTAGCAAGTCCCATGTGCATCATGTTATTACAACTTACCAGCAAATGACCACATTAATATTAACTGACAGATTGCAGATCTTTATGTTTATGTACAGTGGGTTTCTGGAAAGTGCACTTCTGGGAGGTGTTAGAAAACTTTCTGCCAGCATATCATCCTGTAAATCGTGCCGTTTTCAGGTCATTACTGGTTCAACGTGTGGGTATCTAGTTACGGAGCTTTCTGAATGAGAAATACATTAATGAATAAAGCACACTTGACCTCTCACCTTCAAAATCTTGGCTCAAAACAAGATAGTATTCTTAATTCCTCTTGTTTCAGGGGTTGGGACATGTCACAGATAGGTGTTCCTATCAGGCAACCCCATGAGAGCTCTGAAATAGCTAATGGTGTGCACTAATGTAAGAGACTAACTTTCATGCCCCTGATGATGCTGATGCTTGTAGTCTCTGTGATAAGGGTGGTTACATTAAGGTGAGTTTCTGAATTAAAAATAATGTATCAAGCTCGTACCAGGGACCTGTAACATCACCATGGCACAAAATTCCACTCTGAGGACAGTCACTCCCTCATGTTCACCTTCCAAAACAACAGTGTGAGCTGTGTTTCCAAGTCAGCTATGGAATATTGAGCACTTACGACTAATATTGAGTCACTTACATGAAAGCCTCATCTATCCTAATAAGAATGGGTTAAGGATACGCCTAAGCAAGGACCAGGGCACAGGTTTGAGCTCTGTCCTGATCCAGGGATCATGAGGAACAAACTCCAAACTTGCAAGTTATGGAGAGGCATGTTAATTCAGCGCTGGGAGCACTGGGGATCACTCCACCTAACATGTTCGCCTGTCCATTGCACAGGTTGGCTTTTTTGTACATTACAGATTATGCATATTAAAATCTAACTAATACATATGCATTCTGGCTAAGTGCCGGTCCACACAATACTCTTCACAGGTGGCTGACTCCTTTCCATGGCTGTTTAGCTATGTCTGGTTGAGATCCGGCATCTGCGGTGGGGGCTTGGTTTGCTCTCGCTTCTCCGACGCCTGTAATCACTAAAAATCATCTTGATAACATTTTTCTTAGGTTAAACAAAATAATCACAAAAATAATCTAGAAACTACGTTCTGGTCTACAGGCTAACAGAATAAGCTCATAGTGTCCTTAGTGCTGTATTGAGTTATAACTATCAAGCTATGCTTTAGCTGGAAAATCACAGCTCCAGTGAGCATACACAATGCTTCAGCTGGAGGATCATGGTTTCAGTGGGCCCACTGTTTCAGGCCCATCGCTTCAGTCCTGCAGAGGAGCAGGCAGGAGGGTCCTTGACTGTGGGAGCCTGTTCCTACCCCATCAGGCAACCATGAGAGTACCACAGCAGCACTGCTGGTCAGAAAGATGGGGTGAGCACAAATTCAGCTCATTCCACGTGGAATGAATCCTCCTCACCTATGGTGTCTTCACTTGACCTCTCCTCCAGTCTTTTCATTTTGCCTACTCTCAGCTGTATGCTTAGAGGTCCCTCTCAGACTCTAAGGGACCCAAGTTCACAACCACAGAATTGAGGCACACTTACACCCCGAGTCAATGCTCTCATAGACCTTTGAGAAAGGTAATTTAATGAGAAGTCAGTTTTACCTCCTCAGAAATGTACCGAACATCACAAGAATGATGGAAAAGTCATTAGGAAGTTAAACCCTTGTAGCCCTTTAAAGAAAAGACCACCATCTTCCCCCCTCCACCTTTTCAGAGAGTGTTCAGAGAAAGAACGCTATTAAAAAAATGCCTACTTGCTAGTGTCCTTTTAAATTATGTAAAGCCAATTTCTTGTAATATTGTCGCTGAACAAATAATCAGTTGGTTGAGGAAGATTTGTGGCTGTAATTATTTATTCATTTTAATGTTTGTTATTAAGCCTTCCTCTTGCTGTTTGCACCCATTATATGATGAAAGATCAATACGAAGAAGATGAGGAAGTGCAGAAATGATGGTTAATTATCAGGGAGTGAGGAGGAGGAGAGCAGCCCTCGTACAAAAGGCTGTGAGACCTACAACCAGTGCTCTAGTCTTTTCCTGATATTAACCTCTGTTTTACTGTGTGGGTGGGGTTTTTTTTGCTGCTTTTGTGTTTTTTTCAACCGGGACAGAGGAGTAAACACTTGAGATGAGTTTTATCATGATTTTTTTGATCCACCCCATAGCTGCAATTGAATTAGAAGAAGTAGTAGTGCTAAGTGGATAAAAGGAGCAAGTTTAGGAAGTGACTTACTATGTAACTTGTTTCACATCTCTTATTTCTACAGAGGTAAATTATCAAGACTCATTGCTACCTTCTTTTTCAGTGTTTTGTAATCTAAATATGAAAAGTAACATATCTTTAATATAACCACATGTATGTGTTTACACATACATCACTCTGTGCTCATTTATGTGTATATATATAAGTATATAGAAATACATATATAAAAACATCATTATTTTATAGCTTATATTAAATTGTGTCATTACTATCCAAGATTAACAGACATAAAAATCCTGGACACGTATTGTCATTATTTGTATTTATACATCTGTGGAGAGGAAAAATGAATTCCAACTGCTGCTTTGAGGACAGCACAATATCTGTCAAATGTGATTTTTCTCCAGCAAAATTTCTGTTTGTTAGTTGTCACAATAGCTGGCACTTGGTAGTTAGTCTGGGGTAACATCACCTGGTATTAAGATGCTCACTTTGATTTCTTAATTGTCATTGTAGTGAGTGTATTTCATGTTTAATAACAAAATAGTGTGTCACAGGCTGCGATGCAATAGATGGCTCAGACAAGTCTTAAACAGACAACACAAGTTTTCAGCTGTGAGCGGTCATGTGTCATAACAGATCTGGTGAGTGCAAGGCCTACCCAAGTGGGACAAGGCCTGAAAGTAGGTCTGTGTTCAGGATTTTATATAGATCTCAAGGGTCTCTGCCTAAATGCTTGCAAAATCCATCATATAGCTTCAGGCCAGCCCTGGAACCTGCCTTTAGTGAAAATCGCCCACACCCTGTATACTGATACATACAGATGACACATAGCTATGGTAAGTATCTCCAAGAGTCACTTTCTGTTAATGTGGGGCCAGTAACTCTATTAAAATGACAAAAAATAATACTACCTCCGAAATTGTACTTCTTCATGTTGCATGTCTGCAGAACTTCTACCAGAGCTGCCTTCTTTTCTAACTTCTTTAATCTGGCTTCCTGCCATGGTTGAGAAAACACGTAGTTCACTAAATGACACCTTCTCACTACCTGTTTGTTTGGCCTGGTTTTCTATTTCTTCCCTTCCCTTCCCTTCCCTTCCCTTCCCTTCCCTTCCCTTCCCCTCTCTTTTTAAAGAATGTTTAATAATAATTAAAAAAATCTTAATTGTGATATATCTAAGATTTCCTGCTTATCCTGCTTATCCTGATTCTGATCTGCAGAAAGACATTCCCTCCAGTATGACTTATTTTATCTATCCACTTCCTTGAGTTATTAACTTACAGGAATGCTGAATTTCACAATGAGAAGAAAGCCACTTTTAATAATATCAATTACTTTATGGTGTCGTTTACACTGTTCAGCATGATATTTTTTCTACCTCTGACCACAGTTAGTAAGACTGAAAGTGCCTACTAACACTTATCTGGAGCAGCAGTTTTCTGCCTAGTCTGTTCAATTTTGTACCATAGAGCATTGCAGAATTTTATACCTATTGCTACACACCTAATACTTAACTATACTCTTTCGTACTTGTGAGCTATCCCATTTGACTTACATAGGTAAATCTGATACATCAATGTTTATAATATTAGGACTTTAACAACAGCAGCAGAAATGCTGAATATTTTGAGGATAGATAAATCCATCTTGTTTCCTAAATGCTGTCTGGCAAGCAGAGTTAAAGAATTTAGCAGCATAAGACATGAAATGGTTGGAAACAAATCTGAAGCTCTGGAGATCACTCACAGAATTAAGTATGTTTTGACATGGAAGTAGTTGTCAGAAGTGGCCCATAAATCCCATTCAAGTAAAAATGTGTTTCTTTGAATGCAATTTGAATACAACCGAAAAGAAGTCTGCCTCTTAAAAAGTTTACATCAGATTTTAGGTTTTTTCTTACTTCACAGAACTGAGTTTCTGTTACAAAAACAGAGGTCGAAAGAAATATATTTCTTGGCACAGTTAGGAGCTACAGAGAAGAGCAAGACATTGTTCTTCATTTTACTATGCACTTTCCTTTGAAACTTACTGACTGCTTAAATCATCTCAGCTACACAGAAACCTTTAGCAATAAAATAAAAACTGTATTAAGCACTAAATTTTATACATAAATGGTATTTCTCATTGACAGAGAGTTTATGGAAGTTGTCAACTTCTAAGTCCAACTTATATGAAGGTATTCATAATCTGAGGGCATATGAATTGATCTAGTCAGATGGTGCAAATGAAATTATTATTATTTTTTTTTTCCCCAGTTGAAGTTTCACTTGTTGTTTTCCATACTCTTGGCAAAGACTGAGTAGAAAACTGAATACAGAAGTTTAGTCTTTCCATTAAGTAGAAACTTCCTGCTGGGATTTGAGGAAAAGACTGGCATAGAAATAGGTAACCATTTAGCTTCTGGGTTGTTTGGCCTCTGCAGCTCAAAAGAAGCACAGGGCCACAGGTTATGTATTATTTATTTTTCAATTGGACTCAGTGGAGAAATCTGAGAGTTTACTACATAAATATGTTAAATTTAAGTACATCATGCATTTCCATAAAATTCACTGAGGCCCAGATTCATCATTTTCTCCCCGTTCAACAAACCACTTTAAAATATGCTTAAATTGACTTCAGTGGAGCTGTGAGCACTTACTAAAAGTTCGGTGTGTCCTTAAATGATTTGGAGAATGAGGACCATCTGCATATGTGTGCTTTGCTGAACGTGCCTAAGTATCCAATCCATTGCCCCGTGAAATCCATGAGATTTCTTCACTGATGTCATTGGGCTTTGGATTTGTTCTCAACAGTTGGGTATTATCAGTTCATTATCAGTTCAGAGCTCTCTTGTTGCTTCCTTGAAAAGAGATGACATTTAGCCTTTCACCCACATGCCCTATGCTTTGCATTAGAAAACCCTAGATGACATTCTAAGATTTCTTACTTAATGGTGTCTGTGAGGGTTGTTGTGATTATGATCTTAAAATGCACTGCTGAAAAGTGTCAACTAACACAACCAGAATAATAATTTCTCTTGAATCATACTAAACATATGTGCTGTGTGTACAACAGTCTCTATTAACTGAATATTTGTAGAAGGATGTTATATACATTGGGATTTATTCAAGGTAAGGAAATTCACATTACCTGATACACAGTGATGATCCCCCCAAAAGATTTGTCACACAGCTGTTTATTACCAGGATGATTGCAGATATTAGAGTCTAAATTTAAAGAACATGATGAATAAATCAGATTCCCTATCAGACCCTCTTTCTATAGTCAGAGGAGATGAGAGCACTCTGTGATTCAGTCAACTCCCTGACCCACATGTTAAAGTTATGCAGGGAACTACTAAGTAATGTAGAGGCAGTGCAAACCTCATGAAGTTCAACAAGGTCAAGTGCAAGGTCCTGCATGTGGGTCAGGGCAATTCCATGCACAGACACAGACTGGGTAGATAATGGAGTGGAAGCAGCCCTGAGAAGGACTTGAGGATGTTGGTGGATAACATGACCCAGCAATGTACTCTTGTAGCCCAGAACGCCAACCACATCCTGGCTGCATCAAGAAGCATGGTCAGCAGGGCAAGGGAGGTGATTCTGCCCCTCTGCTCCGGTGAGACTCCGCCTGAGTCCAGCTTTAGAATCCCAACATAAGAAGGACTTGGACCTGTTGGAGCAAGTGCAGAGGAGGACCATGAAGATGATCAGAAGGCTCAAGCACCTCTCCTATGAAGACAGGCTGAGAGAGCTGGGGTTGTTCAACCTGGAGAAGAGAGGACTCCAGGGAGACCTTAAAGCAGCTTCCCAGTGTCTAACGGGTGCCTACAAGACAGCTGGTGACGGACTTTTTACAAGGGCATGTTGGGGTAGTATGAAGGGTAGTGGCTTCAAACTGGAAGAAGGCAGATTTAGACTAAATATTAGGAAGAAATTGTTTACTGTGAGGGTGGTGAGACAGGTTGCTTGCAGAAGCTGTGGATATTCCATCCCTGGAAGTGTTCAAGGCCAGGCTGGATGGGGATTTCAGCAACCTGGTCTAGTGGGAGGTGTCCCTACATATGGCAGGTGATTAGAACAAGATGATCTGCAAGGACCCTTCCAACCTAAACCACTCTATGACTCTACATTTCTATATTTTATAATCCTGAAGTTGAAAGCAATTTTATTCTCAATAATTTCAGCAACTTCTGTTTTTAATGACCTCTTCTATTTTCTCACTTATTGATAGGACTGTTTATACTACCCACAGGCTGAGAAGATATTTAAAATCTCTCTGAGACATATCCCTTTCTACCACTTCCTGAAGCAAATTATCCAAAAGACCAATGCTTTCCTTCTCAGTGCTCAGTCTTCTGTGCCTCAGAAATAAACTTCAAAACTGCTTGTTACTAATGAATCTCTAAATCATCCTTCATAATTTTTCTGGACAGGGCACTGCTTTAGACTTCTTTGAAAAAGCTGGGATTGTGAGATATCAAGAAAATATTTACTAAATTAAAGAACTACTGTTAAGAAGGAGATCAACTGACCCCATCTAAAGAAAAGACTCACAAATGTGATCTAAGGCCTGAAATAAAAACCTTAAGATAGAAAATGTAGACGTAAAGTGGAGAAAATATTAACAATTTGGAAGTTTGTTTCATTGAATACAGAGTGGTAACAAAGTCAATGATTGAACACTAAAGCCAAATAAATTCAAATGAGACACCATGTTCACATTTTTAACATACCTAGAAAAATGAATTTTGGAACAAACTGTCAAAAGAGGTCGGTAATGTTTCTTGGTGTGATTAATTCAGTCCTGCAGATTTTTCTAGACAATTTTTGGTAAGGTAGACTGAGATACTAAACTTAGGATCAACTAGATAAAAGACAACTAATTAATGCAGGATATGGGAATAGAAAATTAAATTTTTCAACTGGAATAAAATTTTTGCATGATTTTATGGCTATTGCATGATCATAGGTTTCGAGTTCCTCAATGAGGAACTAGAAAGGTTAAGTCTACTTACTTTAACAAAGGAAAAGTAAAGAGTTGACAGGGTTGAAGTCGATAAGTAAAAGTGTTAAGACTATTCAAATGTCTGGTTTACCGGCGTGCTAGAGTTGGCATTGCTTGAACTCTTTATGCAAAGACTTTAATGTCCTTCTAAAAGCTGTAACACAAAAAATTGCCCTAACCCATGGCTCACAAGGGATCATATAATGTTGTTGAAAGCGTCCCTTTTGACAGTGAACTCAGAGAATTTTAAATATCTACACCTCTCTAAAAAGCAGAAACTGAAGCACAACCCTAGACTGCTTATTTAAGTGTTAGTGTCAGAAAGGTTTATGAATTAGCAACTTTCTGCCACAGTAATACATTTATTAGTAATACACATTGATATATATTTCTCTGTTTAATCTAAAATAGCTGTTATCATAACACCATTTTTACCATGATACAGTAGAAGACAATTAAAGAGTTCTTAGCAAAACTTAGCAGGAGAAAAATCAGAATACAATGTTACTATCTTTGCTCTTTTATATCAATAAGATTTTCTAGCCTTTGAGACTGGTTTCTATTTTTAAACTATTGCTGCAATAAAGAAGTGATAGTCACTTGTCTTATGCTATTAAATTTACCCCCAAAGCGTTCTTGTTTATTTTCAGATAAATATCATTTCCTGTTGTTGATTATTTGGATACAGACATAAAGTAGGATCCTGACAAGTTCCTGTGCCACGTGGAAACACGGCAGTATCATTCCTGAGTTTTGTGCTGCAATTATTTAAAGTGTTTAGAGCAATAATGGAAATATCAGATGGCATAAACTGAACATGTTTTTTAAACCCACTGCATTGTCAGCACCCCAAACACATGTTTCAGAGTGGCATCTTGGCTTACAAATTCTGAATTCCCTTTGGATTATGGTACTACACATGTTGTCTTCAGGAACTGTGCTGATTTATCCAAGGTAAATTACTTGGTTTAATCGCAGCATACCCAACTGTGATGATTAAACTCAAATATAATCCAGCTTCAACTCATTGTTTCTTACCTTAGAAAGTAAGAGGCTCAGTCAAGAGTCAGAGACAATAAAGAGAAAATTGGCAAGCTTCAGGGCT
>VXBW01000358.1:675857-691497 GCA_013400375.1 Thinocorus orbignyianus | reverse complement strand
GTCTTTTTTTTTTTTTTTTTTTCTCTCCTGTGTAGCCTTTACCCTGTTGATTTCATTTTACCTTGAAGAAAATATAGCATTCTTGTCATATTCTCTGACCATTTAAAGTATGATAGTACTACATCCAATACAGTGCCGGACAAATGTTGATTTCTTAATTCAGAACACTTGAACAGTGACACATTTTTCTCATCATGTGACAGACATGGAGTTCACTTCTTGAAAGTTTTCAGCAGGCATGGATGCATAAAAACAGAACAAGCCTCAATCTGCTCTTTTTCAGCTTGGCCAGACAAAAGTCAAATTTAGCCCAGAAGAGAGGCACAGAGAAGTCTAAGCCATATGCCTCATCTTTCAGCAAAGTATATTAGCTCAGACTCAGTGACTCATGAAAGCATGTGTACCTGATACTAAATTCAGTTACAGATTCAGGCGATTATCTTCCATTAAATATTAAAAGGTTTAGCCCTTATTTAAACGTTATGTTCTCTGTAATTTTTACAGCTTCTCTCATTTCTTCAAAGATTTTTTATTTTTCCTGATTAAGGTTCATATTGCCATTGACTTGACCTGGCAACAGAAAACAGAATAGCAAGAACTGGCACTGAATTACATTGCTAAGCACTTTCACTGGGTGAGTAGAAAAAAGTCTTCACTGAGAGAGTCAAACACATTAACAAAAACAGCTATTGAGATCAATTCTAAATTTCAGACTGGGTCTTATTTACACTCACATGACTTTCTTTTAAAACCACTAAAATTATGTTGAAGAGGGCTGGTTTTGTGGGAACACCTTAATATAAAATAAGCCTTAGTGGCAGTATAATAATTCTTATCTCTAGATGCTATTCTGACATTTTCTGAAAATTTTTCTAGGTGACTACAAATGGTCCATAGTAGAATTAAAAAACAGCACTAGGGATATTACAATTATCTTTCCTAGTTCTTTCATTCTTTTTCAGCTCACTCTATACGTAATATTTAAATCCGTGTAGTGAACTTCATAATATACGAAGAAATTCTAACTTTACTACTCAGTATTACTGAAATTTGAAAAGGTTTTTGATTCTACTTTTTCCTAAAATGGTTATGGAATTTTCTTTTTTCTTTGTGTTGAAGAATATTGGCTTCCATGAGCTAGAACTCTTTCTTTCAAAACTCTGCCTGATATTGTAGTTTGTAACCCTTTTATTTCCTGAAACAGAAGGCGGCTTATCACTCACTTTCTTCCCTTAGTATTCAAGGTGTAATGAACTAAAGCTCTAGTCATCCTCATAGTAGTGACAAAACTCCATGTGATCATGAATAATAACAGCTATTTTCAGTCTTATTAATAGTTGTTTCTCATAGCTGTTACTCTTTTCTCCTGCCACAGAAAGTACTTCTATTTTTATTCTCTACACATACCTTTTTCCTCCTTTTATGCAGAGCATTGGGCTTTATAATGGCCCTTCGTTCATCAGCTTCATAGACACCATTCCACATCATACACTTGATTCTGACTCAAGTGACTATGACCTCACCCCATCTGAAGTGGTCCTAACACTGTATTACTCCTCTGGTATCGTTCCTATTATGGCCTGGATAACCACTTTAGTTCAAGTAGGGATATGACATACCAGCATAAGGAATTCTCATTAGGTGTAGATAAACTGTGACATATTCTGAACCAATCAAATACAATTAACCCACAAAATTAAAATTGGATTTTCCCTTACTGATCTATAACATTTGTATTTTGTCTTTATAACTTTTGTTACCTTAATCTGTTTTTATAAGTTAATGTATATTTGAGTATGTTTGGTAGCTGGAAACAACCTTCTGGGGTTCATCCAATGAAAAGATAAGGATTTAACTCATAAACAAATGTGAATACAAATCACATTACATTGGTTAACTGTTAAGTTTGCTTAAGTAATCCCAGCATATAGAAAGTCAGAAAGGCTGACAATGATATTTACAAGAATTTATAACAAGGTTGCACTTAGTACGGTTTACCTCAGTGCATACAAGGTCAAAGCAAGTTGTTAGTATGTGCTACTATCCTGAAATTCAATATTCACAATACGACAACTTGGTACCCTTGCCATCTTCATTCCAGTCAAAAATTAGCAAGTAGAAATTGTATAAAATCTCATTTCCTGTCTCAGAATCATGGAATTGTCAGAGTTGGAAGGGATATCTAGAGATCACCTAGTCCAACTCCCCTGCTAAAGCAGGATTGCTTAGAGCACATCACTCAGGACTTCACCCAGGTAGGTCTTGAAAGTCTCTAGAGAAGGGGACTCCACAGCCTTCCTGGGCAGCCTGTTCTAGTGCTTTGACACCCTCACTGTAAAGATGTTTTTCCTCATATTTGAATGGAACTTCCTGTGTTCCAGCTTATGTCCATTGCCCCTTGTCCTATCACTGGGAATCACTGAAAAGAGTCCAACTCCATCCTCTTTCAGCCCATGCTTTGGGTACTTATAATCTTTAATAAGTCTCTGAATATTATTTCTCTGCCTTTTTTGATCACTCAATTATATTTAAAAAAATGGCTTTTTTGTTTTGCTTATACTCCACTTTATTCTGATTCAAGTGCATTGATTTTTCTTTAAACAATCACTTAAGTTATATTGCTTGAAGCACACGGCTTCTGAGTATACACCCAGCCAAAACAGTCAACTTCTTTTCAGTCAATTTTTTGCTTCCATGTTATATACCAAAAGAAATTAAAAATAAAAAGACAAAAGCAAAACTCATTTTAATTGTTTCACGTTCTTCTCCCACTCTTTACCGCCTCAAAAAGATGGCTGGTACTATGCATTCACATAGTTCCCAAGTAACAGTTTACAGTCTAAACAGATGAAGAAAATGAGAGCATTGTTTCACTTTGCTACTGAAAAAGGCACAGGTACTGAACCTAGCCAAGGTTCTTCAGACTACTACTGGCAGGACCAAGAATAGGACCCCAGTTTTCTAAGCATCTACTTTATAAGTTATAGAGAAAATTAACCAGGAAAAGAGAGGTCTATTTCCGTAGGAGTATTATTGTAACTGTCTGGTATATGTTCTGGCAAACTTATCTCAGCCAGGCAAAATAACTTTCCTGGCATGCCTCAGTTTTAATGTGATTTTCTGAGTAAAAATCTAATCGATACATCTGCATTTAGAAAGCCACCTGAGAAGCTCCATGGAACTCACCCCTCTTATGTAATTATTCAGGTTTTGTCCTCTACAATTTGAGATCAGCAGGTCATCCCATTAGAAAGAAGTTGCTTGGAACAAATATAAATAAAACTAAAAGTTGTAGATTTTGTACAAGGAAAAGATAAGGTATCAGCCACTGCGCATATGACAAGACAGCAAAAAGCAATTTGCCAACCAATTTTATGATAGTTAAATTGTCTTAACTTGCACAAGTATGGCCACTTCTACCACCTATGGTAACAAATTCTGCAAAAAGGATGTTTATCTGGAAGGAATCATGGGTAGTAGGTTAGCATGACATACAGGACCTTTGTTTGCTTTCAAAAAGTTTTGAATGATGCAATAGCTGATGGGAAGATAATTTTTCCATGAAGCTTAGAAATAATTCATAAACACCCTTTTTTCATATAACTGAATTCTGAAATAACACATGGATTTTAACAGATGACCATCAGAATATTAGAATACAATTTAAGTTACCCTTGTTAGTTTCTTGTACTTATCTACAGTTAACAGAACTTTTTGATTGCCTTAACTCGGGTAATCTAGCTGAAAGTGCCATGTTGAATCCTAAAGACAAAACTCAAGAGTTCCTGGCCTGAGAATATGTACAAGTCTGTACATGTTCTCAACCTTGCACTGATCTTTCATCATGCAGGCAACTGGGCGGGTAATAGACTTTTCTGTAGGCAGTCATCTTGGAATGGCACAATCTTCCCTTAGACTTGAGACCTTCTTCATGAAGAAAAATGATCCCAACTAGTCACTTAGACTGATCCTGCTACACTCACTGTCTCCATACAGTAGTATAAAGCTCCATTTATCTGACCACATATGGGTTAGGTGTTAGGAATATTCCTGACAGATGGGGCTCAGTTTCTTTAAACACAACCTGACTAGGTTTCTCTCCCTTTCTGTTGTTATCTTCTCTTCCCACCCCTCAATATCAGTTTTGCCAACAAGGTATGGACATCAACTACTAAATGTGGCTTTAAAATGTTACCAACCACAGACACATTAAGCCGCACACAAACAGCGTAAAAGTGTGAACCCAGAATATAACTTGACAAATACATAGGTATTTGCACATGTGTTTCTGGGCGTGTGCATCTGTATATACATAAAATTCACGCAAATAAATGCAAATATATATTTAGATGCACAGACACAATCATATACAGGCACAGGTTAACAGAAATGAAAGTCAAGGCTACCTAACTTTAACTCAAAGTTTCTGCTTTTCCTACTAGAAGGCCAAGAAATGTTTACATCGATCACAAAGGGCCATGACCTAAAGTCATCATCTGGCCTTTAACGACAGTAGAAGTTGTGACGAGCTTGACAGGGCAGCCAAACACAGTAGTGAGGATCTACGTTCAGAGCAGTGCACATGCTAACCCCACAACCACCTGTTAGCTGAGGATTATTAATCGCAATAAGGAGAACTAATGGGTTCGTGGAGAGGGACTGCTTGTGTCTCTGTGAGTGGAATCATGACGGAGTCATCAGGAGATCCATAGTATAAGAACAAGTGCAACTTGGTTCAGGCAAATAGTTCATACCACTGCTTTAAACTGTTCATGACAGTCACTGCACATAGCAGAGAATGAAGTGCTTAAGCAGTGACACTAGAAACTTCAGGGGTTTGCTTAAAATTCAGTGTGCATATTCCTAACAATCCAGTACATGTCTTTAAAATTTCAGTGCACATCTGTGGGTGAATGCATGTTTTTTAAAGCTCTGCTTCACATTGTCCTAAGGTTCTCCACAAATGGTATTAATGTTAATGAGATCTCTATAGTCCTGCAAAAGAGGTCATTGAGCATTACGCTTCATGCAGCCATATCATTGGGTTTCAGGTTGTGCAGCAGTAAGCCCTGAGAGATTGCCATTGTAGAGAGTGGTCTGAAAGACAAAAGGTCTGGAATTTGGGTGAAATCAAATTTCGAACAGTTCAGATTATTATCCAACACTCTTGTAAGTTAATTTTCTGGGACAAAATTTTATCCTTCTCTGCTTTGAGTTGATTCAGTTCTCCAGATCTCTGTGAAACTTCTATAGTCCAGGACATCTCTCATTTCTCCATATTATGGAACACATGCTAGTAATGTAAAACAGTTCAAGACAGCTCTTCTTTTCTGAAAATAGGAACAAGAAAAATGAGGAGCGTCACTAGATGTTTCTAAAATCAAGGCCTGGGTGTAAGCAAAACAATAAAAATTATTTCCTTGGTGTGGACAAAGTCAGCTATGTACAAAAGCACTGAAAATAGATGTCAGTAACACTGTGTAAGGCTTTATACTCTTTTCCAATAGTCAGGCTGAAATGTGTTCTACCTAAGAGCAGACTAAAACATAACTCAGTAAAGACATGCACTGGGAATTATCACAGCTTCAGATAAGATGCATTATGGGAAAAGGCAATGGGAAATGGGAAAATGAGTCACTGCTTCCTTTACAAACATACAAGTTAGAATGGTGAAAGTTAACTGTAAAATGAAAATATTCTCCAAATTCAAATTGTAAACTAAAACTGGGAATACAGGGGGATAATATGAATATATTTTCTCTAGCAGCAACAGCAAATAATGTCCTCTGTCCTCGTCATGCTTCCAGGAACACTTGCCAGCACAACTTTCTGCATTTCAGGAATGTCTACTGGTTAGTTTACCAGACCTAAATAAAGAGTTCACCTAAGCACTAAGTTCCTGAGTTGCCACATTTTATTTTGCTTCTATTAAAAAAAAAAAACAAAAAAACACACTACCTTTCAGGGCCTGGCCTCACTTTTTAGGAGTAACTAATTTCTTTTATTACCTTTTTTGTTTCACGTTATGTATTCTTTTTTTTTTTCCTCCTCTCAATCTTTTGTAAACAAGCCATACGCTGCCTTTAGCAGCACAATACATTCAGAGATTTATTAAGTTGATATGTAGTGCAGTCCTTTGAATTGTTTTGCTTTTGAGCGCACACAAGCTGTTTTGTTTTCCTGCCTGTTATTTTCCCAAAGCCCTTCCCACTCCCATTGCCTGCCCAGCAATACGTACGTCTTGGCAGTGTGGAAAAAAAGAAAAGCCACGATAACGCCTGAGCAGCTGAAGCCCTCGCATGAATAAAGCACTTAAGACGAAGACTGTATAATTAAGTGAAGACTTGCACTCAAGCCTCCCCTTGCAGCAAGGCGGTTATTAAGAGGAGGGAAACCCACGATCATTACCCAGCAAAGAGTACGATGACTGGCTGCTCAGTGTCAGGCCTCCGGTGGCCAGCTTTGTCACCGGCGTGGAAAGGAGAGTTCACTTTCTGTCAAAACTGGCTTTGCCAAATGTTATCATTTTAAATGCCGTGAAAGAGAGGGAGCTGGGCCTAGGGGTATACACAGCCCCATATGCTGGTGACAGTGATACAAGTGTAATTCTAGACTATTAGAGTGACACATAAGATCATTTCTGCCCCAGAACATGAGACAGCTGAGGGGATTATGCAGGACAGGCTGTCACGCAATAAAATTTTCAGAAATCTGTTAACCCCAGCTCAGACCCAGTGAATATTTTATTGCTTAACACTGAGAAAAAGTATATTTATTAACTATAGAAAGATATAGCCAAGAGGCTGGGCAGATGAAAGGTTACAGGAAAACGAACTCGCTTGATATCCTACCGTAAAAAGTAGCAGCATGATTGTGGAGCTAAGCAGAAGGAAAAATAGCCTCACTGATCCATATTTGCACCCCAGATAGAAATCACAGATAAAAGATACATTAAAAAGATACATTAAAAATAAGAATTCTATGTGCTCCTGCAGCATACAGTGGTAGCTATAGCACATGGAGGATATCGCATGCAAACCCGATGTTCAAAACTTCTCGAAGCCGATTAGGCTCAGGGACGCCTAGGCTAGATAGCATTCTAAATGAAATGTGCATAAATTGGGGGCTTAAAGCATATTGCTTTCTGTTAGCTCAATGATATTCTTTCAGAAGAAAACATTGACTTTTTTCCAGAAATCTAGTAATATTTTGTTATACTGAAATAACAGCATTTTCTGTCTTGCAAGGAGTGTGTATTAGCCAAACCCTGATTAAAATTCATAGAAAACAACACAAAGAATGCAAAAGGAACCTGACTATCAGATTATTACTCAACCTCTATATAATGTTTGCATTATCCCTCTGTCAGGTATACAAAGGTGTAAACATACATGTGCTCAATTAAATCTACTATTAGAAGCTCTTTGTTTCATTTGATACGTAAGTACTTTTCACTGAAAGGAATTCTGTTTATAACCTGAGGTTTCTGTACAACATTCAAATGTTCCTTGCAAGAAGGAAAGTAGCAAAAGCAATTGTTAAGGAACTTTTTTCCTGTTAAGATAGTACAATATATAATAAATAATGATTATGATGAAGTATTAGTCTGTCAACTGATTCCTCCTGAATGAAAAAGTAAAGTTAGACTTTGATATAAGATTTCAGAAATCATTTAAGAAAACCCCTTGCTACATGTATTATTAATATTCATATCAAAAACATTCCAAAATTTGTCTACACAAATTAATGTAAGTGTGTATGATTATAGGAGACAGCATTCACCCAACAATGTCACAAAGGTCAGTAGAAAAAAAATAACATGATATGCTTTTTGAAAACTCCCAACATCTGAATACTGTGTCCAGGGTGTAAGAGGAGCCCATGGGGGTGCACTCGGAGAACAAAAGCAACCCTTCTGCTAATTGACTGAAAAATTAGCCAGGTCCCCCTGTGGGAAGCACACAAGACAGCAGCAGATGGAGACAGCTCGGACACCATGGCAAAAAAAGCTCCTCAAAACCTGCTGTGAATCTGCCTGCAATTATGGGTCACAACACTTCTCTTGTTTAACAGAACACAAGTAAGACAAACAGAGGATGTGGAAGCTGGAAAGGTCATAAACTACTGTAAATCTATTATTTTAGACAAAAAGCAACTGAAGTTACTTAAAGTGTTCTAAGTTACGTGTTATTTAATGAGTGAAGTTAAATAGCTCCTTGTCAGTGGTGCTGTGAAGGGCAGTTTTGTGTTTGTTTATTCTCTGACTTACTGTCTTTCCCTTTGTTTTGTTTATTTATAGCATAACTTTTTCCATCCGCAGAGTTGTGACTAGCGTACTGGTGATTCTGGTTTACTAGGTGGATAGATGATTGAAAGATAGACTGCCAATGCAACATTAAAGAAGGCCTTTTGTCAGCTTGTGGGAAACAGATGTATAAATGTTTACTTTTGATACCTCAGCCCTTATCACTGTCATTTCAATCTTACCTTTATCATGTCGTTTTTGTTTGGTTTTTCTTTTTTTTTTTAATTCTAAAATGCTCTAAATATCATTTCTGTGATTCAACTCTAGATACAAAACAATCACAAATATAAGAATGAAGAGTACACTTTACCACTCCCACATTCAAAACTTATTATTTTGGTCTGAAATATCAAAGCTTTTATTTTTACTAGAAATACAAAGAATGCTTTCCAAAGTACTTGAAATGGGCTGTATTTATTTGCATGGCATCATTCAAAGATATTTTATTTTCTTGATGCATTCTTCGATCCACCCATTTCTTGTTTCATAGAGTATCGTCATTATGCTCCAAAAAGACAAAATTATGGATAAGAGAGGGTTGTAGGGGATTAACCATCCATAAAATATAAACAGGAAGACAGTCATAGTCAATCATTATGAATAATTGATGCAAAATAAATACAATAATGAACATAACAATGAATAAGCCAGTGTAAACATCTGGCTTAAAGTGCATAGGTAAAATGCTTCATTTTATTTCACATTGTTTTCCTTCAATTCCCTTATATGATGCTATCATCCAAATTAGTATGCAGTTTCATTACCAATCTCTATTCTGTTGAATCTCATTGTCTGCCACGATAGACAGGAAAACATACAGGCCCTGTATAAATTAATGGATATAGTCCATCTAAGTTAATTCTTAGGTATCTGGAGAGCTTTGTTCAAGGTACTATTGCTTCACCCATGTATAGAGCCCCACTCCTATATGTCAGCCTCCAGGTTCAAAGCCTGAGAACCTGATGCTGCACAAGGGTGGTTCTGCTTTACTCGAAAGTAATTTCTGCTGGTTACTTGTATGGATAAACACAGGAAAGCACAAAAATATAGGGGAAGAACTTCACAGGGCTTATAAAAGGAGCTTTTATCTGCAAGTAGTTTCCCTTCCTGGTTTTACACATGGGTTAACTCTCCAGGGCATTGTAACATATATTGCTTTATATACAACAAGTACATAATAACAGTTATTTTCCATTTCCCAGGCTTTTTGGATCACCTCTTCAAAGAACAGTAGGCTTATTTCCACTTTTTGCTTGAGCTTTTCGTTCTCCACTGCTGAAATTGGTGGCCTCATTCCAGGGAACCCAAGCACATGGCACTGATGTTGGCAAGCATGGAGCAGTGGAATCATTCTGACCAAATCAGGTTTTGTTCAGAACCAGAGTCATTCATTTGCTTGTACTTAAATGATTTTTTTCTGTTTTCAGCACATCTCATGCACAGGTGGTTTATTTTGTAATTATTAGGTAGAAAAAAAAATTTAATTAGCTGCCTACAGACCCTGAAAAGAGGAAAAGTACATTCCCTCTGGCCTACGTTGTATACTAGAGTAGATGCTGAAGCTATTTATTTTTTCCCCACAAACTTTGAAAAGATAACAATACTTATGAAAATGCTACACTGATAATTCTAGAAATTCTTTATTAAAGTAGAAAATAAGAAGAGCTTGAAAGATAGTTAGAAGGTTGTCCTAATCTAGAGGTAACTTTAGTCTTCACTTTCTGTAATATAAAGCTTTGCCAGTTCATAGATACCCTGTCAAAAAACTTCATGGGTATTTTTTGAACATCTGTAGAGTAGAAACTGTATTGCCTACCTTATCTTGTTCATTCCGTCTCTATGAGGTGAGAGACACTGCAACATTTTTATTTTAATTCGTCTGTGGGCACCAGAAACTATAACAAGTCCTGGAAGAAAATGTGAACCTGCATCAGTGGATCCCATTTCGAAGAAAAGGTTTTCACTGTGAAAGTGGCTCAATTTCCTCTTGTTCCTACTGTATACCAAACCAAAGTGGTCTTTTAACTTCTGAGATTAAAGCACTAATTTAATACTGACTGTGTCAGCTCTGATTGCCATTCCAGTGGCAAATACCTTAGTGGTTTTTTACATTAAATTCTCCGTCTATAAAATGAGGACAAGACATACTGCTGGCTATGAGGCTTACAAGAATAAAAATAAGCAGTGTTTTGTGCCATGTTAAATTGCTGTATCTACTATGATCACCAGGAAGAAAACCCTGCAAGTGATACTCTGTACTTCTATCTATGAAATAATAACTAATACTCAATACAAGCATTGGTAGCTTTCTCTTTGGTGCAGTTATGACATTCAAGGTGACACTAAGTACTGTGCAGTTGTTGAGCAGGATTGTATCACATCCATTGACTGATAGTTATCCAATGGCACTGGTTATAAAAGAGAGGAAAACTGCAAATGTGCAGTTACACATCTCTGAGTCACACATTGCTTATGGAAATCTCAAACTGCAAATCCATAGTAATTCAAATTTTGAATTTTGTTGGTTTTTTGCCCAGAGACTTCACCCTGTACATATAATAAGCTAATATTCACTATGCACGGGGATTAAATGGGAATTTTACTGGTAGCATTGGTAGGTAGCAAGATTAATACAGAAGGGGTTTGCTTGATTTATGATGTTACTAAAATGTAGAATGTTTTCTTGTTATGCATCTAATCTAGACAGGTGATAACCTAAATTATAACCCAAAATTCAATGCTTCTTCTTTGTGTTAAAGTGAGTCAGTATGGTACTTCAGGGACACTAAGGTTTTCAGCAAAATTGCTGATAAATACCACCAAATTGCACTTCGAGTCTTGCAGTGCAAAAGAGGGACAGTTATTGAATCCACAATAAAAGTAAACCCACAACCTGCAAGTAAAACTTCTGAATACAGTGCCACAGGTCTTCAAATAAGAGCTCTGGGGAAAAGAAAAGAGGGAAAAGGAAAAAAAGAAAAAAAAAAGGAAAAAAAAAAAGGCTATTTCTGTTCTTCTTTTGTGAATGGGAAGTGGCATTTCTATTTAAAGAGCAAATGATGAGGTTGTGAAATGAATATGGAATCACTCTTCAATGTGCTGACTACAGGCTTCTCTTTCTAAACAAGAACATTTCCCTTTTGTTTTTTCCATCTATAAAGGATTTGTACTGGCTAAGTGGAATCAGTGAAGCAAGTTGTAAACGAGAAATGCATGAAAGTGATGATCAGTGTACAAAAAAACAAAGCAAACCAAAAAGAGTTGGTGCAGTGCAACATCTGCACTGCAATGGAGGGCAGTCGTTGCATTCTGCAGCCAGTGATGCATTACGTCAAGAAAAAAAACCCAGCAGCACCAGGTAGCCAAATCATTGGTACATCAAATCACGTCATGCAGTTGCTGTGATTCTGTCATTTTCATGCTACTGTGCACAACTGCAGCTGTCCCAGGCTCTGTTATTCAAACTCTGCAGTAGAAGCAGTAGCTTGCCATGTTCTCAATGCAGTCACTCTTGGCTTACTCAGTGCATATAGCTTGTGGTCTCAAGTTATGCCATGCTGTCCAACCAGCAATGTGCTAGCAGTTAGAGGACACTGTGCTTTACAATTGCTGCTGCGGACTCCACTGTGTTACATGATCTGCCATGCAATGTCTGATGAACTTTACTGTGGCAGATATCTGGACCATCACATTGTGTCATACCTCCTTTGCTCCCTTACTTGCTGGACTGCACAGGTAATGGGACATTATTGCTATACTATTTGTTGTACAGTATATGAACACCCATGCAATGTAAATTATCCCCAAAGAAAGACAAGGACATGAAACAGGTCATGTTCTTTTATCCAGAAGATGTCTCAGCTCATTAATAAGTAGCACAATGTACAAGAAAAATGATTTGGAAGAGATATTGGTCTAGCCAATCATTTAATATCAATGTCCTCATCTTTTTCCAGGCTCAAGCAAACTTACTTAAGAACAATTACAAAACGAGTTCTGAGAACTAGTATTTTGAGATTGTAAAAGTTTCATTACGACTGCAAAATATTTTACAAATACTGCTTTCTAAGATTCTGACTCCAGTTACTAGTTCTTTTTCAGAACTTTTCATTCTAATACTTTTATTCTTTTAAAATATAAAAAGTTTTTCACCCTCTCTAAATCCTTCTGTTATATTAGTTTAGTCTTACCTTTTCCCAGATTTGCCAAAAATAGAGAAAAATCAATTAGAATCTTCTGTAGAAGACTGGTTGATACCAGTGCAGGCAGCTAGAATGATATCATGCTGAAGATGGTGTTTATGATGCAGAGTGGTTTAGCCTTTGCTCAGGGGTTTTGTCTCCTACGCACCCACTGAGTGCTTTCAGGCTTCTAGTTGAATAAAAGTGTTCAACCTTGATGAAACAACAAGCCTACCATCAAAAAAGCAAGAAGCTTATGAATTAACATTCTCAAGACTTTCAAGGACTGTTCTTTGAGATGAAAGACATGTCAGAGGTGGCAAACTCCTGTCCAGTTCTGAGGATCTATAAAGTCTGTGTGAATCAGGAGGGATGACACTGCTACACAGCCTTCTGAGAAGCATGTCAGTCTCTCCTCTTCTTTTACCATTTCTCTTCCCAAGCAGGTTCTCAGCTTTATAAACCTGTCACCAGGTCCTGAATGTGGCATTACAGCATTCACTGCTTTGGCAATCTGTTTGCGTCATGCAGTACAGGCTAATTAGAAGAGGAAGTCTGATTCAGTGGCACACCAAAACCTTAGTCTTAATTGTTCACTCTCCACTAACTCAGTGGATGTCTCCCAGGGCTTGTGTGAAAGACAAATTAAATCCATAGCAGCTTTTGTTTGATACCTTTTCTGAAATTGCATTCAGACTTTCTGGACTACCAATTGTTAAAATGACCATTTTAGGAATAAATAAAATACAGTTTAACTTTTTATATGAAAGACATTTCTCCAAACTGCCACTCTGATCCTTAAAAAAAAAACAAAAAAAAAAAAAAAAAAAACAAAAAACAAACAAAAAACAACACAACCATCCCCCCATTAATTAATAACTGACTTATGAAGACAGATTCTTTGCAATTGGTTTGATTTGAGATATAAGGATTTATGTATGTCTCCAGGACAACTGCTATTTGCCTGTGGATTTTTACTGTGAATCCGTAAAGGCAGCACCACAAAATCTTTTCAGGAACCTTATTTTAATCAGTATTAATGGAAGGTCAGTGCTTAAACACACCCCATTTACTGCTACTGAAAAAAACTCACAGCCATACATAAAATGATAGAATGGTTTGGGTTGGAAGGGATTTTAAAGATCACATAATTCCATCCCCTCTGTCAGGGATGCTGCCACTAGACCAGGTCAAAGCCCCATCTCATCTTGACAATGGAGCTCGGTGACACACTTTGATGCACAACACTGTAGGAGTCAGTTACTGAGTACCCAAAAAATCAATAATCCAGAGAATTTTCTTGTCTTGTTAATGACTAAGGGTTTACAGGAAACATTATGAATTAGACAACAAGACTTTTGTTCTAAATTAACACAAAAACCAAAGGGGAAAAAAATAAACAAAAAGAACCCTCAAGCTGTGAAAACATCATTGAAACAAAATTTTAAAAATCATTTACTGCACTTACATTGCAATTCATGACTCTTCTCAAAACTAGACAATTGAAATATTTGGATAAAGTAGAAGTTGAGTTACAGATTCTAGTAGGGCACACTTTATTAACAAGTCTTAGTAACTGTTAACATAAATATGTGAGAAACCATGTATGTGTGTATGTACGTATATGCTTGTCAGTATTTTGGTCTCTAGTCCGAGTAAAAATCAGGCATTTAGAGGTCTGCCCATTTCTAATCCACAAAATAATGGAAATATGTAGCTAAGACTGCCATCCTTATCTCTCTCCATTGCACTTATTGTAGCACATATGGCATGTAACATCAATCTCAAACTCCTGTAATGTCAAAATACAAGAGTATGATCTAAGCCTAAAGTGAAAGCCTTAGCTGATGCTCTTACTTTGGATTATTTTCCTTCCTTTAAATCCTGTGGATTTAGTGTGTAGGTTTGCGGACTTTTTTTTTTTCCGCATGCTCATGTCCACTGTATAAGTAAATACCAATATTGTTATTGCAATATCAAGCAAATAAATAAAATGCCCAAACCCCAAAGTTTTTAAAATAACTTCAGTCTAACTACATTACGTATTTGTGACACAGTCTAACCCTGCATTTCTGACTATCTAGTAGTTTCCCTCACTGGGGCCAGGTTACATATTGGCCATGGATTGATTCACAGAAAGAAAAAAATATCATATTTTGATGTTCTGAACATTCTAGTGTTTGGGGAACTAACTTATCTGAAAGAAAACTGCCATTTGGGATCACCTTTAAGACTTCAACATTCAAGTTATTTCACCAGTCTACAGCACTATAAAGTGAGTATAAGTTTGGTCTTTCTCTCAGGTTCAGTCCTGTCACTGATAAGAATTGCCCAGATTCTGGAGCTCACTGGAGGCAGAAAAACCAGACCTAGAGTCTTAGTACTTGTCTCACCTCAATAACTTAAACTGTGATGACAGAGGAGAAGCAATTCCAAGAATATCGCGCTTGGAATGTGACTAGTCCACCTCAACAGAACACCATTCTGAAAACTTAGTATCACTACTGAAGCAGCTGTACATGACCTTTGAAGGAATCATTTGTATATTTCCTGTGCCCAAGCTTAGGTTTTCCTAAGCGTAGAACGAACAATACTGCCAGCAAGTCAGGAATGTGGATGAAATGCTTCAACTTAAAGAAAAAAAAAAAAAAATCAGCAAAATTTTGTGTTACCAAAAGTATTCTAACCTACTGATCTACCAAGAACCACAAAAAAAGCTGAGAAGAGGAGGAAAAATCCACTATGCTTGTCTCCTACAGAAGTGTTCAGAGGTGAAGACGGAAAAAAAAAATCTTTCCATGGAGAATTGGTCTCAAATAGGAACATATCTAGCAGGGTTCCACAGTAGTGCCTCTAATGCTAGTCAACATTATCACAGGTAAGCTGAGAGCACATGTGAAAGCCTACCAATGATCTTGGGCTAACACACAGACTCTGTTCTGTGAGAACAGTAACATGAGCAAGACAGTCTGCAGGAGCAGCTCGTAGCAAACTGAGTCTATTAAAATAAATCGTATTTTTATACAGTCAAATCTGTAAATGTATATCCAAAAGCAAGTAATGTGCAGACTCGGAGTACAGACTGACAAACTGTGTCTTGGAAAGGAGCTGGGACACAATAACTGATTGAACCCGAGTCCCCAGTACTAGATTC
>VXBW01000358.1:653357-668357 GCA_013400375.1 Thinocorus orbignyianus | reverse complement strand
TGCAAGGAAAAAAAGATGAATGCACCCAACATGAAGGCTGCAAAAGAATACATATTGATTTATAAATACTTCTACAAATAATTATTCTTTTTTATGGAACCTGTACAGGTAATATTATTCCTTAATCACATTTTTCTACTCATCCACTAAATACTAAGTATATAAAGAAAATATTATAATATAAATGATCTTTAATCAAAACAATTTTTCCCACAAGGGCATTTGGGTTTTTTTGCTTTTCTGTTTTTAAAGAAAAAAATTCTGTAGATCGATTAGTAAGTAGTAATAGTAACACATGCTTCAGGTGATAGGCCAAAGATACAAGAAGAACAAAATCTTTCTGAATCTACCTAAATTTTTGAATCATCACCCAAGTGTCACATTATCAGCCTCAGATCTCTGTCCTAAAAGCCTTGGTTGCACTTTCAACTCCTCCCAGTCTGTAAATTTACTGCAAGAAATACAGAACAGCCAGCTTCAGATGATCAGACTGTTATTGTGCAACTTCACGTGAAAGAGTTGTGACAAATGGTAGAAGGGGAAATAGTAGAGCTGAGCTCTGGAGTCTGACATCCTTCTCCTGCTGGCCTCGTATCGGTTCTACGTTCACCTTGCATCTTCTAAGAGAAATAAAGTACAAATCCTCCGAGAAACCCCATGCACTGCATAATTCTAATTCACTTAGAAGACATCATCTGTGCTGTGCAGTGAGAGGTACATACATTTTTTTGGAAAAAGTAAATGATTACTTGACAGTATCACATTGCACCTACCCAGGAGATTCATGTTAGATAACCACAACATTGGATTTTCTAACTTTTGAGTACTTGACTATCATCACACTAAGCAAAAGAGCAAAAAACCTCAAGTGGAAAGAACAATCAATTACAATTTCTCTGTGTAGCTGTAATAACCCTTCTTCTCATGAATCAACATTAGCAATTTTAACCCTGAACCTTCAGGGCTGTCAGATGTGACTTTAACGTCATTTAATCCCACTGTCCTACACCAGTGATTCTCCTGCTCTTTGTAGAAGTCGTGATAATGAATTAGCAATATGCATGGTGCCAGCACTGTGACAGGAGAACATCTGAATTTTTGGAGGAGAAAAGGAAAGGTAAAAAAAAAAAGGGTTAAATCTTCTCTCTGTAGCACAAATCCTTGCTATCCTTGTAAGCATGGCACACCATAAAGACAACAGTGCAGCTCTTGATGGATGTCGGAGAGGAATGGGTTGGTGACCTGGAGCTGAATTAACTCATTGGCTGCAGACATAGAAACTCTGCCGAACCTGGGTTCAAGGAAGCATACCTCCCACCTATTCTTATGACCTGCACAGGCAGATGCAGCACAGCAGGTATAACCTCCAGCATACATTGAGGCTGACGTACCAGCTGGGGACAGTTACCAGTACCTGACAGCAGAACCTCTGTCCTGAAGGCAACTAGTCATTTGTTGGTCTCCAGAAGTATTGATCCAACATTCGGATCAAGGAAAGCTAGTTGTTTCTCTCTCTTTCTTGAAGATTCAAAACTCCCTTGTGTAATCCAACAAGAAAATGTAAAGTCCAGTGAGCCTTAATAATAGATCTGATGTAAGGATGCCAGAGAAAGCTTTTAGCAAAGTAGCACCTTTATCTTCTGTTCCTGTGTTACGTCTGCTCCAAAGGGCCAAGGTAAATAATCTCAGCAAAATTCAGGTGGATGCTGAGTGCTGCAACAAATGAGAAACCTGCCAAGTGTGTGAGACTCCTGCTCGGAGACCGACACTTGGCAGGTGTTTTCAAACTGTACTCCCCAGACTATCTGTGTGGAGTAACCGCAGGTGGTCCAGGGAGTTGTTTTCACTCTCCCTGTGCACAGCTGAAACAAGGAGGCGGTCCTGCTTCCTAAAAAAGTTTTAATTGTCAGTCTTCAAGCACAGTTCCTTTGTATTCATGCCAGAACTCTCATGTATGCCTGTGCTTGCTTGGGTTGCTGCATAGGAAATGAATGCTGTTAATGAGTCTCTTCTTTTGTCAGATGTTTGTTTGCTGTACTTTCAAGTGTGATCAAATTTACCAATGACACAGAAATGAGAGTTTTGTAAGCACGTTGCACAGTGACCTGAAGGTAGTAAAGCATTGGAGGCTACAAGTAGTGGGGGGAAAAAGTTGATGTTAACAAATAGAGAAATCCAAACTCTAGGAGAGAAAACAGAGAGCTTGGGTGCACAATTATGAACAAAAGCAAGCAACTGTGAGCACTGTAGTAATATTGTATTGACAGGTTTTAATTTGCTTAATTTTAACCTCTTTTGTTTAGCCAGACCTATGTACTTCAAATGAGGACTGCAATCAGACAGACCATAGTCAAATAGTTTCCACAACAATACTTCCATTTCAAGAGATGGAAACACCATGACAAAGTTCAAGAAGTTATAGCTACTATTCAACAACAGAACAAGAAGTATGGTGACATAAATAGACTGATACCTTTGTCAAAAATTAATTCCATACCATTGATATGCTGCAAATAATATGCTATGATTTTCCTTTTGCAGACCAAAACACCCAGGTCCCAAACCTGCTGCAACAACTGTCTTCCAGTGAGTTTCTAGGACTTTATGGAGTTGCTGCTGGGTTTCAAGTTTAGCTGATTTTAGCTTTCACTCTGGCTCTACACTTGCTTTCACCAGCAGCTTAGCAGCTGGAAATTAGATATGAGAATATATTTTCCTGTCTCACTTTTTTTTTGTCTCCACCAGAGCAGCACATATTTTAAAAAGTACAGTGAATCCTGCCATCTTTCCCTCACAACTCATTCACAGAGGGGGTTTTTTTTGGTGTCTTTATAGGATACTTTCCCAACTGTCCTCAGTCCATCCAGTTCCAGTTTCGTCAGATTCATTCTACAGCCTCAGGTTTTACCATTTGTTTTCCCATCCCTTTTTTTCCCTCATTTCCTTTAATTATCACTTCATATTTCTTTATTTTCTTTTTCTCCAGTGTCTTGTCAATTTAAAGAGAAAATATGGAAGTTCTATGCCTCATTTTCTCAGTGGAGGAGATTATATCAAGCAATTCTCTATTCTTATCAAGATCATTTTATTTTTTTCCAGGTTCTGATTCTGCCAGCTGCTCTTTATTCAGACGCTGATCTCAGAAAACTTGGAAATGCTGCTGGTTTTAGCTGATGTAAGATTCAGTGCTTTTTCAGTTGTATCTACGATCAAGAATTTTTAACATTTGACAGGGGTTAAAGGATATTTCCCGATGAATCATCAGAAAAATTTAGCTTAAAGTTTTCCAGAATAATTTACATCCTGATTCTAACCATCCTTGGAAATTTTTAGCACCAAAACTGAATGCATGTTGGTTCAAAATGTAAAATTCAACTAATTTCAGCCAGAATCTGTTAACACTTACAATAAAAGAGCACATTCTCTGTGATATGTTTCTTCTCTTTTCTGCCACTGTTTCTTTCCTCTCTTCTTCCAAACACCTGGAAGTCCTTATAGCTGCAAGGGTGGGACCTCTGTTGATCCCATTTTAATCTATCTTGATTCCTGCACTGGGGTAGAGAGCAATTTCACTTTGAAAGTTAGCTACCAAAGGGACATACTCAATAAAAGGACTGCAGACACACAGCCTGCATGTTTTAGTGCACAACTTAAGGGTCTTTGGCTCTTTGTGTGCCATTCAGAAATCCAGAATTCAGTGTTTAAAAGTCCACCATATAAAATAGGAGTTGAAGGAGAAGAGAGGTTTTGTGGAAGAGTAGTACCTAAAAACATACAGAAAAGTCATCTAGATATGGTTGTTGAACACAAGGGAGGAGATGACTAACGTAGATTTTAGGGTATGGAGAGATAACAGAAGATTTCTGACCTTGACATTAATTATATGTGTTATCCAAACCCCTGTCTGGTAGCAGCTTGGGGTACAGGCTTATCCAGGGATAGCAGTCACTGAGGAGACTGTCTTCCTCAGAAAACTGTTATTTGGATTTAAGTCTTTTCAATTCACATAAAAAGCTTGACCCTGGCTAACTCTGGTTAGGTCCACTCAAGCCTTCCATTAGTTAGGCAGATTCATTTCTCTGTTGAGACACCAAACTCTTATTGCCAAAATAGCTTTCCTTATTACCTTAACTATCTCCTCAATCTTTTGTTCTTCTGTTGCCTGGATAGCCCTTAGTACTCTGTTTCCATGCTACATTAGCGCTAGCAATGACTGAACTGTGTTGATTGGAGGTGGTGGATCTTATGTATTGTTACTTTTTTAAAACATGAATGCGGTGTACAGACCTGCAGCTCAAGAATGGGAACAGAATTAGCTTCAGTTCCACAAATTTCTTCATGGGACTTAATAGTAACAAACAAAATTAACACTGGGAGCAATTATGCAAGTCATTCTCCATTCATCTTTGTATTCTTTGCTAACAACAAAGGAAAAAAAAAAAAAAAAAAAAAAAAAAAAAAAAAAAACCAACATCCCCAAAACCCCAATGATTCACATCCCATCTCGGTGGAAACAACAAAGTCTCCCCAAAAATATAGTTGCCAACCTATTGTCAGTCAGTGTGCCAATGGTAAAATTCCATTTCTTAATCCTCCTATCATCTAAGACCACGAGGTACTGAAGCAAACCTGGCACAACATAAAATGGACTTCAACACCCAATTTTTGCATAGTCCAAAATTTTGTTTTACATATTAATGGATAACTGCCAAACTGCAAGCAGCCAGCTTCATTGACTCAATAACCTGCTGGAAAAATATCCCCCATGTGGATGACCATCTGCAACCACACAGCTGAGGCGTTAAATTATTTCATCACCGTTCCTGTCAAAATTTTAACTTGTTGACCTCCACAAAGAAATCCTGTGCCATCCCACCTAAAATCAGCCATCAGTTTTTTCAAAATGCTACAGCTGACACAGTGAGATAGCTAAAAACATCTCATTAGACTGACAAATTTTCCTGCTTGTCCAGTATCTGCACTCCAAGTACATAGGGGAAAAAGAGGAGGGAAATCATTCAGCAAGATAACTTAGACCTCTTTACTCTGTCCAGGGCGTGTCTGTAAAGAAAGTTTCCCACCTGCTGTTCTCCACAGCTGATAGCACCAGATCTTTTGGTTTGTGTTGGTACACTACCATCACCTTTCCTAACTTACTTGACTGTCTTTTCTCTCAATAGATATCTTTTATTTCTTTTATACCCTCTCCTTGGGTTTTGTTGTGTTTTTTTTTTTCTCCTCCTTTTTCCAAATATCCTCTCCAAAACATTGATTTGGTTCATTGCCCAATGTCAGACAAGCCATTACCTTGGAAATTACTTTTTGCTGAACAATTTCTTTAAAGCAAGATATTCAAACTGGATCCAAATTTCACCTCCTGCACAGTTTTAAACTGGTGGTCTTTCTACTACTATTCACAGCAAAATCTTCCACCATTTCACATATCGCCTTTTTCAGTCCTCTCTTTTCTGATCTTAATGACTGCAAACATGTTCCTCAGCTCTAATATATTCAGTATGCTGCTATTCAGATTTTCTTGCTCCTTATTAACTACATAAATGTCACCTTTTTCGTCCCTCCTCAGATTCCCCTTCGTCTGCTTAACATATAAAGCCTTACACGAGCTTAAGGTTTGTCAACTTAGTTCCATCCTCCCTATTTTTTATAACTTTTATAAAGTTGGCCTCTGATTTCACTCTGCCAGCAACTGAAGCTTTCACAGACATAGCAGCCTCTTCCTTAAACACTTTAGGGTTCTCTCTTGCATAACTTTCTCACTCAGGTAACAAGGGAAGCAGACAGGTTATTAAATTCTTTCCCTAGCTGAATCCAAAACTTGTTTTAAATCTAACTTTGTAGTCCTGATACCTAATAAATCTGATACTCATCACTGATGAATTCATCTTCCCTTCCACACTTCCTCACTTCAATGAAGTCCCTCATTCCTGCCATTATTTATTCAGCTTCTGATTCCAATTAGGAGGAAAACTCAAACAATGCCTGCCGAACTTGGCTTATCATAGTCACTCCTTTGTGTGTTATCTCTTTTGCATGTCTTGTTTACTTGCTATCTCTTGGGGCATCAGTCCTCTAGAACCTTTTTATTTATGTATCCATAGTACCACTTACCAACATGAGCATTAACATTACATTTTTTTATCACTGTAGCACAGGTGAGTGAGATCAGCTGGTCAATAGGGATCATCTTGGTCAATGGAAACAAAACAAAACATCTCCAAAAGCATTTTTGTCACTGATATCAGACAGCTGAAGTGAAATGAAATGATATTTATATGAAGAAAGTGCACTTCTGGGACCTTTTGTAAGGATGGATCCATTATCTGTGTTATGACAAATTAAAACAGCAGTAAGTTTCCATTACATTCCACTACCCTACCTTTTCATCCACTTATGGCTATGGTTGTTAATTTTTTCATTTTAAGGCTTAAAATTCTCAATACCTGGTTTCTATATAATAGTGATTTCTCAACAAGCTTCAATTAAAAAAAAAATGTTTTGACCAGAATAAGTGGAAAAAAATATAGTGAAAAACAAAACAAAACAAAACAAAACAAAACCAACCAGTCTTACAACCATTTTTATTAGATCTGTAACCAAAATAGAACTTGTATTTATCTTCAGTCACTGATATCTATATTCAGAAAAGTTTTTCTTTAACGATTAATTGTAATTATTTATTAAAATAAATGATCTTCTAGGTATTTCAATCTTAAAATTTAAAAGGAGTTTTTAATCTTTAGTATTGAGTGCTATATGACTTAAAAGTGCTCATAAGAGCTCTCACAGATAGAGGTAGGAGTAGAAATCAGTTCTAGACTTTGAATTTAGAAGATGTCCTCTTAGAACTTGTTGCTTCTTGGAAGGCTTACTCAGTTAGACCTTCCAGAGTACAGATCTCAAACAGCATGCAAATACTATCAACATTGTTAGGCACTATGCTCTTGCATACAGAAAACCCTTCCAAACCAACCTGAAATATCATGTAACTTTGAACCAACCAACAAATAAGTAAAGTTTTGGACAAGCCTATTCAGAACAATGACAAGCCTGAAAACTAGTAGAAATGAATACATTCCACAACACCATATCTACTGCCCCAAAATTTACAGAAAGATAAAATACCTGAAGGAGCTTAAGCAGTTAGAATTGTAGAATCATAGAACTGTCTGGGCTGGAAGGGACCTTTCAGATCGATTCCAACCACCAGCCACTGACAAAACCCATCACTGAACCATGTTCTGCAATGTCTGACCATCTTCTAAATACCTCCAGGGATAGTGATCCCACCACTTTCCTGGGCAGTCTGTTCCAATGCTTGATTACCTTTCTGGTGTAAAAATTTTTCCTATTATCCAATCTAAACATCCCCCGGTGCAACTTGAGGCCATTGACTCTTCTTGTGGTTGTATTGAATTCTGAATTCTTTGGAACTATCCAGCTGTGAAACCTGCTTGTGCATCTTAGCTGGCTTTCAAATTTCTTACCATACCTATAGCCACATACGATACGGCATTATCATCAGGTTGATGTCGGAATTGTTTCTTTGGCCACCTAAAGCAGACTATTGTTTCCTTTCCCTGATTACATTAAGTTGTATACTTCTAATTCTTCCCCAAAGAAATTTAGTTTCATGATTAGACTAATTTTGTTTCATGATTAAATGTATCTTGGCTGTGAGCCTGAAATTCACTTTCCATGAACATTTGAAAGAACAGAATTTAACTTGCATGAATTTTCATGAAAAGGCTGTGTGGAGGGATTGAAACATAAGCAACGAAGAATTTTATGCAAACCTTTCAGAGATGTGTGGAAGAAGCATTTCTATTTGCCCTGATTGATTGTTAATATGTATTTCTTTCTCAGTGTGTTTCTCAAGATTTTTTGTAGTTGTTGCATTTATATTACTTAATACATAAACAACAGCTACAATAACAATGTGTGTAATGCATGAGCTACAATAGAGCATGAACTATATGTATTATGTGCAAAAAAGCATATTAAACATTTTGATTAACAAAGTCAAGCACTTACACTAGGAAGCGGCAGATTTAAACTGATGTAAATGAAACTTTATCCTACTTGGCTCTCTTAAAATGCATCAGGACAGTTTTTAATTCTGGGATCATATACAAGGGTCCCTCCACAAACGCATTACAATCTGTGAACTGGGAACTGAACAGGCTTAGCACTGTTTTCTCATGAGTTTACAGAAGTGGTGTGCAATCCCACTGCTCATATAAAGATTTTGTGTAAATATGCCATGGTCCAAATGATAACCTGTAAAAATCTTATTTTTACGAAAAATCCTGCAGATGGAGAGCTTTCCCTGTGTGTTGCGGTATGTTTCACGTGACAGGTTCAGCTCTTTCTTGTTAATCGTAGCTCAGAACTACGGAGTTGAGCATCAGCCATAAGAAAGGCTTGAAGACTCTTCAGTTTGTTGCACGAAGAGGATATGACATATTTATACAATAAAGCACTTTCATCGTGGGTTATAAATCTCTTTTTAGAGACAATTCCTATGACTTTGCTATTGTAGTAAAAATCTGTAATGCTTACTGACAGGAGATAATATTATTATTAATTTTCTCTGCACTGAAATAAACTAAACAAGACAATGCTAGAGAATTTTCAAGGGACAGTGTCACACATTTTGACAGATGTCCGGTACCTGGACCTGTCTTTACATGCAGATGATTCAAAGACTCTGTATGCTGTCTATCTTTGTACAAAGGAAGCTTTATAATCAGGGTAAGATGTTTACTTTGTAAAAAAATCTCTAACTATATTTCTGAATCTCATAGGAATTTTTCCTGAGGTTTAGTGACATTTCACAGCTAAAAGTTTTCAAAAAGGTTGTTACTGACTTTTGTGGGAGGAGTTGATTTATTGTTTGTAGCACATTCATGTGTTCACATGGGGGTCCAAAAATGGAAGCATCCCAACATTACTTCTGAAAAATATTAGTCTTATTTGATGTTCCCATCTGCAAAACATCACAGAAGTGACTTCAAAATGTGTCTCAATGATGATTATTACATCAAAATATCTCATAGGTTTTAAAGTAACAAAAGACTGTTTGTGACAAAGTTTTGCTCATTAATTTCTCCGTTATGCACTGATCTTCTGGTTAAGATAAAGTCTTAAAGTCTTTCTAAAAGATATGATTCCGTAGAAATGAACAGTATGAAAGTATGCAAAGTGTAAATAAAGAACAGTGCAACATATATACAATGTGGAAAATCTAGACTATACAGTGAGGTGAAATATATTCAGTTAGTTATTATGTGGCTAATACACAAAAACTAAGTGCAAGAAGAAAGAACAATCAGCTAGCATCAAGAGTAAAGGATATCTAAGAACATTATTAGGAAAGAAGAGAATTAAGATAATTATAGAGAGACTTTGTTTGAAGAAGGACTTTTTTTCACCTGCAAATAAGAACATCTGCACAAATCCATGTTTGTGATCAGAAAAAGGCTACGCAGACCATTCTTTTGCTATTTTTTATCTCTACTACTACACACAAGTTCTACTACTCATTTGACTTCCAAATAGTCTTACCCTAGCCAAAGTTATCTAAGCAGCTTGCAATAGTTGCTAATACATACTAAACTACTATTAACATTTTTGTATTATTCTCTTTGTAATGGTTAGCATAAAATGGTGCAGTTACTATAATAATTACTACTCTTTGGTAAAAAAGAATTTAAGGATAAGTCTGCAGGTCACACTGATACTTCATGCATTGATAACAGTTTACCTACTTCCATACGTTACCCGACCATAAACAAAACAAGAAATATATTGCTGACATGCTTACAAGGCCCCTGAGTAGATTGATTTTAGATACATATATAAAATTTCTTTTTCTATATTTATGTATAGAGAAAAGGCTGAGAGGGAAAGAGAAATAGCAGGCTACACAGTCAGAGCCAGTAAAAGGTAACATCATCCACATGATACATACTCTAAAAAGCAACCAATACTGCTTTTATTCTGAAGGCTTAGAAGTCATCTTGCCTATGAAAGCAAACACCTTTTGGAATCACTGCTTCAGCAATGCGATCCTTTAAACAACATGAGCTTCCACCTAGAGGTCTAATCTAAAGAAAATGAAGTCAATGTGAGTTTTCCAGCTGTCTTAAACCAGCTTAAAATCACAGCCATAAGTCACAACAGAGCTGATAGTTTAACAGGAAAGGAAATTTAAAAATAATACTAATGTTACTATAACAAGTGTGTATCAATGGTCCAACCCAGAGCATAAAGAAGACAAATCCTATTAAACTTAGTGGATGAGTGAAAAGAGATCAGTTCATGTTTCCTCCCTGAATCCAAATTATTCTCACAGCTGGAGAAGAATCAGTGGCTGACAATGGCCCAACAACCTCCCACACTAACAGATATGACCTCAGGTGTAGTGATAAGAATACATAATTCTGCATTCCCTGAACTTGTCTGTGTCTCCTGGAGAGTGCTGACGCAGTGGGAGCTCGGTGCCACCTTGAACAATAGAAAGCTTTAAAATTTAGAAGAGGTTTAGTGTGTGCTGGGTCACACAACAATATTTATGGGACTTTAAGATGCACACTGCATTACTGAGGAGGAAAAACTCACAAAAAGGAAACAGTTATTTCAAAGTTTAGTGTGCATGACATGTTGGGAATAAAAATTATGTATTTGATTTCTTAATTTGTCTATGTTGTTACTTATTCTGAAGCCATTGCACTGACTACAAGAGTATGAATAAATAAACTTTTTCTTTTCTGAGGAGGAATAATTCTGTGACTCTGTAGTCAAGAGCAGAACTTCTAGTGGACTTTAGAAGAACATGGGCTAGGATCCTGCGTGGAAGCACTCAGTACATGCCTGCAAGATATCACAGGCCATCTTCCACATTGTCACCTGCAGCAGACGACAATTATATCAAATTCACAACCAAGTACCTCATCAGGAGGCAGCAGAGAGAACAAAAATTACCTTTTCTCATTTAGAAATAATAATTCTTTAAGTTGTACGTATTTAGTTATTTTTAATTAAAATTAATTACACTTTAAAGACATGCTCAATGCTTCCCTAGGGAATGCAAACACAATTGTGATCTAGAGCCTAGATAGAAGATGGAGAATACCCTTTCCATTTTACACAATCCCTCATATATAAATTATTTGCCCCCACAGAGCAATTAGAACAGCAGCTGAATATTTTTCTTTCTAGACTAAGCAGGATGGCAGGAAGCAGACAAGGCAAAAATTAATTTCTGTTTTGTTAATAGCATCCTTATTTAAATTCTGAAATGCTATTACATTTCAAGAAACACTTTTTTCTAATCTTAAAAAAACTAAAATGATCTCTTCCAAGTATATAAATCCTCCAAGGAAGAGAGAAGCTGTGGGAAGCAATTCCCTCATGAGTTGCGGGCTAGGACTCAAAGATTCCCTGCAGAGGGAATGCTGCAGCCCTCTGGTGCAATAATTAGATACAGGATGACACAGACGCAGTGGCTGAAATCATGGCAGCTGCAGAGAGGCTGTGAAGATGATCCCTGCCTGCCCCTGGGCAGCTGGACATTAGACATGTGCTGCAAGAGGCCTCATCATTCCAGCTGTGCTGTGTTCACACAAACATGGCTTCTGGAATGCATACCCATCCGGACTTTCCCAGGCCTCGTCTTAGACAAGGGATGAAAGGCCTTACAAAGTCTGCTGAATTACCATTTGCCTGTTACTTTGGAACTTCGATAATGAATGAATGAAAGAACAAAAGGCACATCCCAAAACCCAAAATAAAGTGGCATAGAATATCTTATGAAAGTGATCTTTTCATTTTTAACCCCAGCAGTGCTTTTGCGTAGCAACGTGTTAAATAAAAATACCTGAAAGAAGAAGTAAATGATCAACAAGTTATCTTTCATTTTTCAAACTGTAAGCCTGAACAAAACACTTCCCCTTAATTTCAGTCAGATTTGGGAAAGATACCTGGTTAGGCACTTTTTGAAGCTGGATTTGTAGCCCTAAATTGTAATTGTCCCCAGGAAGTTTCATCTATGTGAACAAGTTTAAGGATGCCAAGATCTGAGCCCTTGTGCACCCACTCAGACTTATGAACAAAACACACACACAGGCCTGGATACTTACAGTGGGATATTAATTCTGAAGAGAGGCAAGTTCCTGTCTAGGGATTTATGTTGCCCTCCCTAGTGAGGGCAGTTTAATCTACATAACTCATTAAAAGCAAGGAAGGTCCCTTTAAAAGCATTTTCTAAATTCTTAGTTGCACTGCTGGTTCCTGCAAGTGAGGCAGTTGTTCCTCCAACCTGTGTTCCCGGGCTGCCTGTCCGCAGATGACATTAGCTCCAAGAGATGCAGCACTCCCGAGAAAACAGAGAACTGTAATTCTGAAAGAAATTCCCATAAGCTTACCTCGCTGTTAATCAAATGGAGTAGGAGTTCTCTAGCACCATGTACTGGAAGAATTTCTGTCTCAATAACTTGGGTTTTGACATAAGCACTAGAAAAAGACACACACTGTCTCCAGATGGAAATCCTCTGTGACACCACCAGACATGCTACAAAAACATGCTGAATAACAACTAAATTCAGCTTAAGAGTAGAAGATAATTGGCATGATCATTTCCACAGACATGCTGAAAAAAAGACTATTTGCATCTATTTATGCTACTGTGTACAGCTTGTTTTTTACATGAGAAATCAAGATAATACTTTAAGGGGGCAATTACTGTAGCATTTCACATCCAGCAACCTACATATAAAAAGCATTAGTGTTATAGATTATGCCCAGCTCTGCTTTTACATAACAGTGATTATCTTTCCCCAGGCTTCTTATTCTGGAATACTATTACATCTTTTGTTTTATACCCTTTTACCTTTCACCCAAGTACATACCTTCAAGGGATCACAACAAAAGTTTTGCTTAATAATGTTCAATTCTCATTTAGTAGTTACAGCTAATTAAGGTTTCAATAAGACCAAAACTTTGTTCTTGCACTAAAATAAAAATCAGGGGTTTGCAGACAGTGTAAATAAATTTAAATTGTTATGTATGGTAAAACTTAGGTACATGTTACCAGCAGTAACAAAACAAAACAAACAAACAAAAAATACAAAAAAACCCCAAACCCTAAAGCAAGAACATATTAAATACAAATTTTATTTACACAGTATTTTACTGCATAGAAATAAAAGAATAGAGGGAACAGTATGAAGACTACTAGGCATAGTGGACACTTTATACAGTTTTATCAGCCCTAAGAGTCGCAAAAGTTGCTGTCCAGATTGGGTGACTTTCTGAGCTAAAGGGAAGCTAAAACAGGGATAGTTCTGGTGATTCACAAGTCACAGGAGCAGCCACATTTCCAGTGTTTTGATGTATCTTCTGGAGCTCACAGGTGCATTTATTGTAAAATTCCTACCTCTAAGCTTCTCCACAGAAGTAGGACATGCAGCCTAATCACCATTATCAATAAGCACTAATGGTAAATAATTCCTTCATCCAGCACAAAGCAAACACTGATAAGAGACACTCATTTATAACAGTGGCTTGCCTAGATGGTCCAGGTCAGCTGGCAAGTAAATTATTATAAATTCCAAAGAGGAATTAGGAATTCTTCCATTCCATTTAGCCTACAAGGATGGTAATTAGGGTTATTAATATTACTTGCTTTTCAACTCTGCTGACCAATGCAGTCCCAAACCTTGTTGCCAAGAGAGAATATTACTGTAGCATGGAAAGACTTCTATTGGCAACATTAATAGGACAAAAATACCATTAAAAAGCAAGACTGCACAGAAAGAGTTTCAAAAACTTTATTCAAAACTTCTCAGACACACCAACTTTTCTGACAAGATATGCAACTAGCTATAGATTGCTCTTTCAAATATTGTGCGGATTAATAAATTAAAACCCAAACAAGAATTCAACAGCCCAGGAATACCAGGAGATGCCAGAAATAACACTTAGTAGTTAGATGTCCTTAATAGATGTCTACCGTATCTTAAAAATAGTAAAAACCTATTTTTTAAATAGGTCAATACAATTTGAACTTTAGCCATCAAAAAGTTTTGACTCATTTCCACCTATCCTAATGGATAAATGATAAAACAGAAAAGATTCTCTAATTCTGAATGAAACTTTGAATATTCAGTTACTGCCTTCATAACTAATTGAAATAACAGAAGTGGGGTTTTTCCATTTTCTACACATGTTGTTTTAGAGTAGTTGTTCTCAAAGCAGAATCTGGAAACTGCAGTTGGTTGATGCAACCATTGTTAAACAGTCTGACTAGTGGTAGAAAGTACAACTTGTGCTTGTATGAGTCTAGATGTTTCTAATAAGTCTGCACAGAAGTCCATGAAAGACAATGAAGAGTTAAAGGTTCAATCAACATCAAAGTGTGAAACTCACTGTCTGGGAGTTTGTGGAAGTATTGGGAACCCATTAAGTCAGAAAATTACTATACTCAATACATACTGTTGTTGCAACAATTCTTTATATGTTTTATATTGCATCAGCATTTTTAATTCCTTTTCTCAATTTTATTTAAGCTTATTGCACAGTTTTGTGGTGTGTTCTGTGGTGGTTTCATTTTTTTTCCCTGTAAGTTTTAATACACAAAAGTTAGATCAGAAATGACTGAGTTGTTTTTGTTTCATATCTTTTATTATTTCTATGTAATCCTGTTTGTGAACACTCTGATTTCTGCATAACATAAGTTCACAAAATAGGAATTCATTGTACTGAAATGGGATACTCTTGATCTGAAATAAGAATATTAATCCTCAGCCTTGCATCAAACAATGACAACTTTGAAACAGATTTCCTTCTCTCGGTTCCACTATGAGAGTAACAAACGTGTTTTTGCTCATTAACTTGAATAATATATCAAACAGAAAGGACTTTAATTGTTTATTTTGCTAGCTGAAAAAGAGGCTGTGCAATTCTGAAAAAAAAAAAAAA
>VXBW01000358.1:632326-653330 GCA_013400375.1 Thinocorus orbignyianus | reverse complement strand
AAAGAAAAAAAAAACACTGCAAGAAGCAATTTCAGCTTCCTTTTTCTTTGCTGTTTATTTCCTCTGCTTCATTATTATTCCCATACCAAGACTTTCTCCCACAAAATTTTAGAGAAAGATCTTTCACTCCACTCTCCCCAGAACTACTTAGACATTTAACAGCAATAGGAACAAAACCCATCTACTATAACACCATCTACTTTAAGCTTGACTGTGATGCCTTCTTTCACAAGCAGTAAATGAATCACAAAAAATCCCGTTACACTGATAAAACGATTTAGAGAACAGAAGTACAAAATACACAAAAACTAATACAAAGGGGTCCAGAACTCCACCTACTCAGGACTCTCAAAGTAAATCGAATGGAGATCTAGAAATCTTCACAAACTGGTAGATGGGAAAAATTAACACCTCATTTAATAACTGAAAAAAAAAACAGCTGTTAAAAAAAAAAAAAAAGTGTGTATTTCTTCCTTCTAGTTACAACAGCAGGAACAGTTCAGCTCCTAAGGATATTTCCCAAGCTGTAAGTAAAATCTGTACTTGAGGCTATAACATTTATCTTCTGCTTCTATTTTCACGCTCAACCACTAGCTAAGAGCCCCGTATTTTACTGTAACAATCTCAACTTCTTCTGCATTTTGTTTTCAATTTGATTAACAAACAGACATAATAAAAAAAATAAAATAAAATAAAATAAAAGGAAATATTTTAAAAGGATTACAAAATCCACTTTCAGTGTCTTACAAAGTGGTTTCTGAATTATTCTCATTCAGACAGCAATGGGCATGAAATATTTTCAGAGCACAGTACAGCTAATATTCCTAAACTATTCCTAAGAGAGACAAAACCCAGAGGTCAAATTCTTCTGTAAGATAAAAGTGTGAAACTCTCACTGAAACATATGTGAATAGTCCATATATAAATCTGTCTGAGGGCAGAATCTGAAGAATTTCCAAGATGAAATTTTTGGCATAAGCACAAGAAAACCGATTCTTCAAATGGAGATCTTTTTTAGCACATCTTTTTTCTTTCCTCTGAAGTAGGATTCAGTATTAATGGAGAGAACAAAGTTAAGCAGAACTGCTATATGTTTCAATACCTGTATGACAGCAAAGACAGGGGATGGATATACTTTGCATCACACTAAAAATGTTTAAAAAGAGGGGGGGGAAAAACATACACCACATTTACCAGATGCATTTATTCTAACTGGAAAAAAAAACAAGTCTTCTTTCTTGGGTCTTTCTCTTCTCATAAAGACCATTGCTCCTGAGTAAGAACACCTGATAAAATGCCCTAGAGAAGCTTTACAACTCAACTGGCACTTACACAGCAGATAAGTCTCACTGATATCAGAGTAATCTTTCCACAAGGATGAACAGCTCTTGAACAATTTCTCCAGGGAACAGTATTAGATACAAACAGGCTTTCTCCATCATCAGACGTGATATTCAGTCCATATGTAACATAAGTTGTGTAACCCTACACAGTAGCTAATACACTGATTTTTTTATATGCTTTAACATCAGCAAATAATATAAACTGATCATTTCTAATAGTGTAAAAATATATGATGGAATGTGTCTTTAGACTATAGGCCTAAGATGCCCACCTCATGATCACAGTCAAACAGCCAAAACACTTTGATCTTGTTAAGTTCTACATGATTGAAATACTATTTTTTTTATTTTCACCATTTTCATTTGTCAGTTTGCAACTGCACCAGAGCACAATTCCTCCAGCTATATCACCAAGCACAATATAAGAGTTTTTCTTTAAATTACCTACAACTCTGTCAATGTTCAACTTGAAAGGTTTTAGCCAAAAACAGTTTATCTAGTTTCCAAATCATGGGATTCTTGTTCACAGTGGTTATTGACCTTCACTCACAACCCAAGCTCCTAAACTTGGGTACCTGATTTGAACTAGGAATCTCTGCTTCCTCAGTAATCAATGACAGACAGTACAGCATCAATAAAGAGTGATTTCTGCTGTCCAAGTGTCTGTTTGGAACAGAATGAATCATCTGCTGCTGATTTTGACATGAACTTAGACTAAATACCTAACTTAGATTGATATAGTCACATTGAATTAATCCTTTTCTGAGTTTTCGTCTCCATGCATGATATTAGCGAATGAAACCAAATATACACTACATACAGAGCAACTTCTTCCTTTGTGAGCATGGCTGTGTCCACGAACACGAATTAGTTACACCTCTGTACAGCATGTATATGAAAACAGGAAAAGTATTACTATACTTTTTCAGGTGGGGGATCTAAGGCAAAAGTAGTCAAATTGATACAAGAAGATCACTTGTGACATTTAGACACTACTTTTTTTCTTTTTTTTAAAAAAACTTTTTTTTTTCACCCTCCAGTGTTCCAGACCAGATAGTGTTAGAACAGCCAATCTTACTTCAGTTTCCAGAAATGACAATTCCACATCTCTGCAAAACTGGCCTTGGAGTCCTGCATAGGTATCCACAGAGTGTGGGAAAGCCAGGCTTTTTCCTCAACTGGAATGATTACATGTCGCTCTTCATATCTCATATAAGTCTCTGGTGGGGACAGAGATATTAACACACTCCGGCTGCAAGGCATGTGCTTGCTTTATTCTGCATCCCCCTGCCCTATTTACTGCAATATGTGAAGCACAGATGCTACAGACAACAGGCACACAAACTTGGTTCACCCTCAGAGAAGATATCTTTGGCAGTCAGTGAGGTACAGGCCACACAGTTCTGCCCTGTCTTGCCACTCCCGTATCTGACCTTATCATTAGAGGCTGCAGCTTAATAGTTATGGAAAAAAGACAAAAGTAGGAACAAGTGCACATATTTAGACTTGGCAGTTCTGAATATCTGTATTTCTGACTTTACAATCTCATGCTGTTTTCACACAGATTTTTAAGGATTGTAATAACAAAACATCAGCTGTTTGGACCTAAATTAGCTTTAATACTTATGCCATCCTCAGGATTTGGACTTTTGGAATTGCGACATAGACCTCTGCAATTGAGCTAACAGTAAAAGTACTGGTGATAGTAGATCGAATATATTGAATAACTATTAAAAATTTATATGATGCACACTTTAACCAGTGGATTTAAAGCCTGTTCACTGACCACAGGAGATGTAGATGTTAGCACGTCTGGTTTCCATGACAGGTTCTGCACAAGAAATATTCTACAACTTATTTTTCTGTTTGTTTCTCCTCAGAATCCTGTCTATTCTTTCCATCTGCTAGACCTCTGCTTTCTGCCTCCACATCCCCAGCTGTAGTTTCCACTTCTGCTCATACCAAAGCCTCTTGTGTCCTTATTTATATCTCCTCCTCATGCCAAATACTACACACTAGATAGTCCCTCCTCCTTGCACTCATAGAATCACAGGATGATATGGGGTTGGAAGGGACCTCTGGAGTTCATCTCATCCAACCCTCCTGCCAAAGCAGGTTTCACAGGAATGTATTGGGGAGGGGTTTTAATGTTTCCAGAGAGGGAGACTCCACCAACTCTCTGGGCAGCCTACTCCAGTCCTGTTCCACTCATATCTTTCCATCCTGCACTTGCAGGCAGCAGAAGCAGAACTGAATGCGAAGGCAAGACCAGCAAAACCATCCATGGAGTTGTTCAAAACCTGACTGGAGACAATCCTGGGCAACCTGCTCAAGCTGACCCTGCTTGAGCAGGGCCTTGGACTAGGTGACCTAAGTGGTCTCTTCCAACAGAAACAACTTTCTGATTCTGTGTTCCTTCCAGCAGCAAAGCTCAGCAAAGGTGCCTGTCACCACTAATAATGTCTTTTGATTTTAATACTGTAATGTAATCCCAGACTGGAATATTTTTGCATGAAAATTTGAAAGAAATCAGAGAAGATGTTTCTTAGTTTGAGACTATTTGGAGTATGGCATACTTCTAACTTCTTTAAAAGGTACCAGAATTCTGCAGTTATCTTGGATTCGATTAATTTGAGGCTTCTACCTCTTCTTGGAAGCAGCATACAGATGAAAATGAAAAGTAAATTGATAGGAAAATTAAAAGTTATTCAATACTTTGTGTGTTACAGTTAATTCTTAGTGAATCCAACAATTAAATATTTAACTGCCAATCAGCAAATAAATATTGCCAACCAGTATGCAACAGACTATTTTAGTGCTGTAGAGTCTGAGATGAGTTAATTCAACGCCTGCCAAACTGAGATTAACTGTTTACCTATTAGGAACTAGCAATTAACTTTTGAAATGACAATGAAACAGAGACGAGTAAGTAAATAATGCAGATACAGAGGGAATGGTTAGATACAAGAACTTCCATGTAATACAAGTTGTTGGTATTCTGACACACCAGCAACCATGAGCAACTCTCTGAAAGTCAGTGGATTCACACTGATGTAAGACTGGCAGGAAGCCACAAACAGGGCTATCGGTTTAGAAATTTCTAGAGCAAAGTAAAGAAAAGGAAAAGAAATGTAACAAGTCAGAAACTGAATGGGTCTCAAAAAAGAGGTTGGAAGTCAAGCATGTAGCCCGTTATTTAACTTACCTCTGTTCTGAAGAAAGAGAAAACAGCAAATATTACACCGGTTTTTAAAAATTACTCTAGAAACTACAGAGTAATAACTGGAAAAATTGGTAGAAACTTTAGTAAGAAACAGAATTAGTGGCCGAAGGGATGAACAAAACATGTTACACTTCATAAAGAAGTCATGATTCCCAAAACAGTTGAAGAAGTCAGTAAGCAGGAAGGTAAAATAAGCTTGTTGACAGAGCATACCTGGGTTTTTTTTAAAAGTGTCTCACCAAATGCTTTTTAAGAAACTCAGCTGGTCAGGATTAAAAGATAAAGTCCTATAATTGATAAATAATTACTCGTAGGAGAGTAAATGAAGGCTAGAAATAATGTTCAGTGTCAAAAGCTCATCAGGTGAACTATTCAAAGATTTACCAATGATGAACGTGGACCTGTACTGAGATACATAAAAAAAAAAAAAGTAGGATAAAGAAGAAAGAAAGGAGGACAAAATCAAGTTTGGTGATTGATACAGGATAGTAAAATCTGAAATGGAAAATTCATTATATTGACTAATTGGGTTCTAAAATACCAGGTGAAATTAGGTCTCAATAAACACAGTTATACACATAGGAAACATATATCTCTGCACAAGGACAGAGTTTACATTAGTTCTTGGGTAATTACTAGAAACATTAAAGTCAGGATCTCAGAAAAGAGATCCTGAAGTTACTGTGCATATTTAAGTACAGGCTGTGCTCAGAGACTATCGGTCTCTGAGAACGGAACCAAAAACAACACAGAAAATGTCATTATGACTCTTTGTAAACACATGTTAAACTCACAAGTGAATGCTGTGTGCAGTATTCAAAAGAGTGGACCAGAAAAACTAGGAAATAGCAAAGATGATCAGAGGTAAGTGATTATTTCAATATGAAAAAGAGCACATAGGAGATTTTTCAGCTGTAAAGATGTAATTTTACACAATCAAGAGAATGGGTAAGGTGAATAAAAAATGATCAGCCACCATTTCTTACTACAGAAGAGCAAGGGGACATTTTGAGAAATCATCAAGTAACAGAAAGAACACACTTCAGCTGTGGAACTCATTCCCACAGTAAATCAAAGACTAAATGATCTCAAAAAGTATAACCAAAGATACCTTTGTACATTGGGCCATTGAAAACGGTTGTCTGTATGGCAAATCTGTCTGATTCCTGAAAGCTGAGATCTCAGTACTCACTTCCGTTACACTTCTTACTACCTACTGGTCACTGCTTACAGGATCTCTGTATGAATATTCTTAAACTACTAAGTCTCGTCAACTCCAGTCTCTCAGGCAAAGTGAAACTGCAGGATTCAGCCTTGTCTTCCTTTTAGTCAACATAATAAGCAATGTAATAAAGATCATCAAGTTCCAATGGCCCTACCATGGTCAGGGACACCTCCTACTAGACCAGGTTGCTCAAAGCCCCATCTGGCCTGGCCTTCAGCAACTCCAGGCACAAAACACCAGCGAATGTCTCTGGGAACCTGTCCCAGTGTCTTACCACCCTCACAGTACAGAATCTTTTCCTTATATCTAATGTAGATCTCCTCTCTTTCAGTGTAAAACCATTACTACTCCTCCTATTGTTATACTCCCTCATAGAGTCCCTCCCCATCTCTTTAAGTACTGAAAGGCCACTAAAAGGTCTTCCTGGAGTCTTCTCCCAGCCTACTTCCCAGGCTGAACAACCCCAACTTCCTCAGCCTCTCTTCACAGAAGAGGTGCTACAGCTATCTCATTGTCTCTGTGACTCTCTTCTGTACCCACTCCAACATGTCCATGTCCTTCTTACGTTGGGGGCCCCAGAGCTGAACACAGTACTCCAGACGGCATCTTACAAGAGTGAATTAGAGGGGCAGAATCACCTCCCTCAGCCTGCTGGCCACAAGTCTCTTCACGCAGCCGAGGACATATTTGGCTTTCTCAGCTGTGAGCGCACATTGCCAGCTCATGTTAAGCTTCTCATCTACCAGCACGCCCAAGTACTTCTCCTCACGGCTGCTCTCAGTTCACCAGCAGGAGGTAGAGGGGGTGTGACATTTGAGGGGCTGTGATTCAGGTTTCTCAAGTAAGAAACTTCTCTCCTGCCCTGTCATTCCCCACACAGGCCTGACAGTACCCCTAAGATTCCTTTTTCATTTCTGCTGTTATAAGCACAGTAACTCTAACAATACAGTCCACACAGGTCCTGTGCAGGTCCATGGGGACAACTTTAGTAAAAGGCAAACAGTGCTTCCCTTTCCTCTGTGCTGCTTTCCAGTAGCTCATCACAGTCACCATTCTCTACCTTTGAGGAAAATTGGGGTTTTTGGCACAATCTCCAATTCACTTTTCTATTACCATTCCCTATTAAAGTTACCGAAAAATAAATGTACGGTGATACCAGGATGATTCAGTATTACACCATGAGAATGATTCCTAGCTTTCTTCGTCACTATGAATATCCGACACTCCACAAGCTGACTGTTAGATCATAAAGAAATCTATAGAATGTAAAATTGTTAATATAACTGGCCTGTGACAGTTGGGCAGAGGAAATAAATCACATTCAAATAGAGCACATGTTTACACATACATTCATAGTCTTTACCTGGATTTAATTATAGACTTGAAAAAGTTCATTATTTCCTGCAAAATAATTATTTCCAAAACACGTACTGTTACATGACAAAGGAGTCAGAACAAAGAGAAGAAAATAAACTATAGGCCTACAGGAAGAAGAAAGCAGGGAAAAAACAAAACAAAACAAAACAAAACAAAACAAAACAAAAAGGGAATGAAGACTGAACTCAAGCCAAAAGAGAAGTGAAAGAAAGAAAAAAAAAAAAAAAAAGACCTTACAAAGAGAAAGGAAATAAAGCAAACAAATTAGAGACAGAGAGATAAAAAAAAAGCAGAAAGGTAAGGAATGAGTATTTTTCCTTTTCTGTTTTACTTTTACAAGAAAATAAAAAAGTAGCAATTTGAAAGGTGAAACTGGTTTATATATTTTTTGTTTTAATTGAATATTATTTTTCTTATTTCTTTCTAAGAGTCATAGGGAAATTGCAGAAATAGCAATTTACAGGAATTACCTCTAGTCCAGACACATAGTAAATTTTCCCTCATTTACTATCCTTGAACATTGACTATCCTTGAACATTGACTTTTTTCATTGAGAAGAAAGATTTCACATTCAAAGAATATGCTAAAGCCTACTTTTTCACCAGGGTGCAAAAATATATAAATCACACGGAGCACTATGCAGGCCGACATCCCAAATTAGCCGGTACCAGAGATGGTCCAGTGAAGGTGCAGCCTGTGACAGGGAGCTTGGAACCACTTGTGACTTTATGACAAACCAATTTCTTCACACATTGTTTCCAAATGTAAAATGGAACTGACTAGATGAGACGTCTGAGCATGTCAAAGAATATGCAGGGTGTATAGAAGTGATGTCTTGAATAGGCTGGGTGAGAAGTATATTCCTTTTGATTGTTGTCTCTTTCTTTTTAATGTTCTCAGAAAATGGCTGTATCTTTCAGAGTCTCTCAAGGATTTTTAGATAAAAAGAGAGGTTTTATCTTTGCATGTCTATAAGCAGTGAAAAACTCCGGAGACTGAAACCTACAGGCAATTCAAATAAACTAAATCCGATCAAGGTAATATCAATGACAGAATTAGAAGAAAACCCAGAGAGAATATCAATAACAACATTAAAACAGCAGGTTTCAACTGGAATCAATAGGCAGTATAAACAGAAAAAATTAAGTCACAAAGTGATAGTAGATAAAAGCTCCCCACTCATTAAAATTCTGTTTGTCTTTGTGTCTTTTTATCAATGTACCTATATATCTATGCAAGTGTATCAAAGTTTATAATGTAAAAGAATGATGAAATAATCTAATTAATTTCCGGTGTCATTTCACATATTTCTTTCAAGTTAAAACTGCAATATTAATAATGGTTTGCAGTTTAATAAAATATCTCTATGTCCTATTAACTTCTATATCTGCTTGTTATAAAGCCCTTTTTATCAAATAGCTAAACTTCAAAAGATTTCTACTTTGATCTGAAATGAAAAAATGAGGTTCATTCCATTTGTACAGAATAACCTCACTATATTTTACAGAAAGACAGTTGTCTGTTACTGCTTTTCTGTCTCAAAATACACTGTAATTTGGGCAAGCAAGAGGAAAAATATTGGAGCGAATATCAGGCGTAGGAAGGTACATTATAATAGGGCTGTGTCTGTGTCTTAAAGTTTAGGATGACTGGAGTGAGTGAGATAGTCTTCCTACTTGAAAAACAGTAACAGTTTCAGGGATTAAACGTGTAGGGGTTTGAAAGTAATTTTAGTAGGGGTGAGATTTCATGCTTTATTTCCACTTTCAGAACTCAGATTTTAACAATATGTTAATTGCTTGTGATTTCCTGATACCTTTTTCTTTCCCATGGGAGAAAAATATTTGAACAATACTGTCAGGGGAAAATATTCTAAATTTAAGTTGGTTGTGGAACTTATATCCCAAATCAGCATTTCAGAAGATGCCATCCCACGCATCCAGAGGACAAATTAGCAATGCTTGCAAGACCAAAACCCCTATTGATATTATTGAAATTTTGACCCCAAAGGGAATTCAGGACTAGGCCCAAATTAAACCACATCTGAAAAACACATGGTTCATGACTGACAAAGAAAAAAGCCATATTTAATATATTGCTGAACCTAGAGCCTTTGTAAAGAAATACCATGAACCACAGTCATTACCTCTTCAATAAAAACACTGGGTTTAGAGGGTCCTTTGAACACTGTTGGTAAGTTGATTGGAAGGAAAGTTCAGGAAAATGCAGGTAAAACTGTTTACAGCTATTTTGTAGCATGGCAGGCAATGTGAAAAGGGTTGGAGAGAACTACAGTAAAAGTAGTATTTCATGTCAGCTTATCATCCAATAATGCTCTTTATACTGGAGTTTACAGATGTCTTCACTGACAAAAGGCAGAAGGGACCTGAGCCACCCAGGCCAGGTCTGCAGGTACGTCATGCACATCTGCAGCTCCTCACCACACCTTCTCTCCCCTGTATCCATAGCCATATCACTTCAGATCCCCCACATCCTCTACTTTCAGTATACTTTGTCCATACAGTAATAGCTCATTGTATGTGCTAGGTTCCCCTCCAGGTAACTAACTCACAATAGCACATCTTACTCTTTGGCTGTCCCATGGCTACACCTGCTCATAGTGCCAACTCAGATGCATCTAGAGTCATTTGTGAGCTGAATGATCAAGTAGTGCCTGCCTCTCAAGCACTGGCGGGTCAGATTAACTGTCTGGGACCCGCGTATAACTTCCAAGGCACCTATTTTCTAACTGCAAAAGCGGTTGAGTGCAATTTTCCCTGAAGAACGTGTACAGGGTATTGGCTGTAAGGGAATTTGACAAGGGATAGCACAAAAGGAGACATGATGGCTGCTGTATAAGAATCTAAAAAGCTTTCATTTGGGTTTTCTTAAGCTTTCTATCCTTCACCCTATGTTCAGTAGCAACAGGCAACTAGAGCTAATGTGCTATATGATGTCACCAACCCTCCATATCACCCTCCATTAGCAAACCTTAGTAATTGTTTGTCACAATGGGGCTGGTGGGGATGGAATGTACAATTGAATCTATGGTTGATTTAAACTTCTGGTTTTGTAGTTAACAGTGGTTTAAAGTTAATTGATATAGATTTATTAATTAACTGTCCAAAGGATGTTTTATAGCTGTTGTTGTTGTTTTCCCTGGAAATAGTGCATTGTGTTAAAGTAAAAGAGAAAAGATCGGCTACACAAATGTGATGCTGTTATCAGTTTGTCTACTTGTTTTATCTCATTTGAGAATAAGCATTAACATTCTGAGTCAGATGTTCTCATTAATGTGATTCCCATCGTGAAACAGAAAATACACAAGCTATCAACACTTCTAAAACTCCCTTTGTTCATATCACAAACATGCTTTTAAGGGTGCCAGCCCCACAAAACTTGTGAATGTTCTTACTAAGGATAAGTCTTACTTGCCTAAGAACAGGAAAAGAACTGCAAAAAGCCTGGGATACCTACTGTGATTTTCAAGTACACCTCTCATAATCCAGATTCTCAGAACCTCTGCTACCTCCATCCTAACTTACGTGTACCCAAAGGTCCCAGGTGCCTAAATATCCATTGACTTCATTTTGCAGACCCAGACGAACAGATATTTTTGGAAAATGCCCTCAGAATCAAATCCCAGAAAATCAATGCACAGGGAACCTCTTTTACATAATCGGTTTCATTTGAAGATGTTCAAGAGAATGAAAGCCACAAAAATATACCATCTAGGATCTGACAGTAGGAAAATTTTACCACCTTGACAACAGTCAAGCTGTGGAGCAGGTTGCCCAGAAAGTCTGTGCTCTCTCTGTTTTGGGAATTTCTGAAGATCTGACTGGATAAAGCACTCCACAGCTTGATTTGATCCCATAATTGACCCTGCTCTGAGCAGGAAGTTGGACTGGGATCTTCTATAACCTATGCTGTCCTGCATTTGTATGTATTCTATGCGTTTCTTCTAACTGATTGCTCGGTGTCAGCTCTCACAGAATCCTCAAGAGTGCTTTGGAGCAGGAATTCAGCAGGGGACCAGTCCAGGGCCTGCTGTCCCTTTGGAAGTTAATTTAAGCTTGGCTGAGATTTAAGGCTCTGAAAATCAACATTTAAATATCAGCAACAGAGTACATCTTAGAAATGGAGTAATAAGCTCTCCAGATAATCCTTCTTCATGGACTACACTAAAATGAAGTGATCTACCCACCGTTACTGAGAGCTGCCTAACCACAGTTTCGCATGGTTAAACAGTTTCTGGTATTTCCCACAACATAATGCAAATGTCTGATCATTTCTCTTGGTTCAGATATTTCACTTCACGTGAAATGCTCACTCAGCTGCTAAATAAAGTACTTTTCTATGTGAGTAAACATAGCAGAATCTGACTCAGAGCAAATTATTTATTTAATACATTTAGCCCTACTTTCTGTTCACAATTTTTCCTTGAAACAAATGTACAGCAATTGAAATAGAACTGTTGTTTCTTTTCTGGTGGCATTTGAGCTCATTTTGTCTCCCCAGTTGGTTGATGATAAATGAGCATCCCTAGCAGATGGAGCTGCATGCAAGCCTCCCCATCAGTAGAGGTTGGGGCATTTCAAGGAAGGTTTGGCATTCACCTGTTTGCTTACCAGTGCTGTTATTACCATCTGCAGCTATTTATAGTAGAGAATAGAACAGCTTTGATTTCTAAAACAAACAAAAAAAAAACAACACATGGGAAGAAAACTGAACCTCACCAGGGTCTGCAAGCGAGAACTGGGAACCCAGATACTAGGCTCAGTCACAGAGGAGGGACTGGAGGAAGACATACTTCCGTTTTGCTCCACAATTCCTTGGTAAAAACACAGGAGTTGAGGGTAACAAGCAGAATTCAGTATCACAAGTTTACTTAAGGACTTGTTAGAAATATATTTCCTTGGTTTGTGGAAAGAAGAGACTATCCAACAGTACAATACTTAATTCTTTTTCCTAAAGGCCCTGACCTAAGGCGAGTAGTAGAAAAATACAAGAATTAGTGGGAGTGCATTCCTGGAAATGTAATAGGTGAATGGAATATAAATAACTAGTATATTGCAGAACACATAGTATATTCCACCATCCTAAATACAATATTCAAAATTTCATAATAATTTAATCTCTGTGCTCATACTTTCTTAATAATGACAATACCAAAAAAAACCCACTTTCTATACTACGAAGTCTTCGCTGCCTACATGAAAAATATAGTGAAGGCAAAGCACACCTGAAAAACACAGGGAAAAACTGTCACATTTATCTTTGAATATATTTTAGTATCTCATTTCTTATTGATGTAATGGAACTAAACAACAAACTCTCTGTAAAGAAACTGATCCTCTCCTAACACTTTTACTAGCTCAAATCATATAAAAGGAAAATAAAGAACATTATTTTTTTATGTGCCCTTAGTATCAGACAACGCTGCAGTCATCTAAACGGAAGATGCATTGAAAGCCATAACTCTTGGGTCTTCTAAGACATTTCCTTTTATTCCACTGTGTCGTGGTTTAGCCTTGGCAGCAACAAAAGCGCCAGGTGGCAGCCCGTTGGCTCTGCCCCCCCGCAGCGGTGGGGAGAGGATGGGAAGGGAAAGGCAGACTCGTGGGTTGGGACAGAAACTGTTCACCAGAACAACAGGTATTACAGGGAAACAGCAACACGATGGAGGACACAAACACCAGTACGATACTGACCGCAGCCCGCACCGCCCCAACCAACACCGCTCAGCCGCACCCCGGCGCCGCCCACCCATATATAAGCCTACACCGTGACGTCACTACGCCCACTTCTGGTTGTGGCCCCTCCCCTTCCCGGCCGGCTCCCTGTTGCCCCTGGACCTGGCGCACATGGGGTGGAATAGCTGTGCTGGGTAGAGACGGGTGAGAATCAACCCCGTCCCTGCTGGAAACCAGGACACACTGCTCAGCAGCAAGTTCCAGTACAACCAGTCCTGTGTTAAGTAATCCCATGAGTTATAGAAATTATGCTTCCTTCTTGGTTTACTGCAAAGGCATTGGAGTTACTATTACTGTCTCTGTCTTATTCCAGGAATGGCTCTGATTTACCTGAAGACCCAAAGCATTTTGAATAATATACACAATAGAATATCTTGTGGAAGTATTCAAGACCAATAAATAATGGCTCCAAATCTTCACTTACAGTTTCTTGAAGAACTGTAGAACAATTCAGGGTCACCATTTATGTATAACCTATATTCCCAGATAATCAGTGATATCACATAGTCAGTGGTTGTCATTCTCGTTCCTCTTTGAAGAGTAGTCACAGACTGGTTCCAAACCATTCTGATTCTGTGGGGAAAATACAGAAACTCTAACACTTAGCATCTTGTATAGTTGGACATAGAGCTGAAGTTCTGGTTTTGAACAGGACCTTTTGAAGAATTTAAGAGCGGTGAAATTTTAATTCTAAAAAGGGAGATTTTTTTTTCTCTTTTTGATCTAACCTGTTATTTGGGGGGCGGGGGGTGGGGAGGGGTTGACTATTCTGAAAGGACGGGAACATGCTATGTGCAACACAGGAATTTTTCTTTTGGTAGTACTTGACCAGAAATATATGGGAACATAGGTTAATTTATGCAAAACATTGCTTTGGCATTTAGCTAGTCGTAAGACTACAATGACTAGCCAACATCCATTATGAGCTGCCTTCTACAGAGAACCAGAATTTACTAGTGGTACTTTGCATTGCATGAGATTGCCTGCAGGTACCGTGGAGTCAACCCCAGGCCAAATTGTAAGGGTTGTTGGAGTTGTGTTTTTTCTGCAGTCTTGCAGTGCTATTCTTTTGTTTGTAGGCCACGTGAAGAAAATCTTCTTTGGCTTCCCATGATACCAGATCACTTCATATCAAAACAGATTTATGCTAGCCAGAGCAGTCCATAGTTATATTACAGTTTTCTCTGAGGCAATACCTTTTCTCTAATTATGACATAAGGACATCCCCACAATCAGAGCCCACGGTTACAGTACAATGACCACCCCTGTTAAACCATCTGAGAGATAACTAATAACTCCAGTGAGATGTAAAGCAAGGGACAACATTCTGGGAGCTAATCTTAAAAGAATTTTTTTTTTTTTACTATTCTCATCTTTCAGGCAGTGTTTTTTTGTGTGTTTTATAATAATGAGAAGATCCAGAGGACAATATCTTGTGCCAAGTGCTGAGACTGATGCTCTTGCCAGTTTTATATTGGTATCTTTCCACAGTTTTCGATGGAATTCTTGATACATGAATGTATGTCATGCTGAAAATCTGTAAGAGAAGGAATAAGGGTAGCTATTTATTTCGTTACGTTAATAACTACATTAAGAGTGTTATTTGCTGACTTAATATAAAATCTAAGCAAACAGACATCAATTTAAACAACCAAATAGTTTTATATCTATTGCTTGTGTTCACTTTTCAGCAAACTGGAAACAAAATAAAACAGTTAAACTTCTAGGCACTATCATGATTTAAATGTCCTGGAATTTTAGCTCACAATTCCTATTTTCTTGGTAACCATTGTTATAAAAGAAACAATCCATGCTAAAATTTATTGCTCTAATTTATATTAGGCAAGGATTTGTGATCCTTGAAATTCCCTGCTGTCTGATTTACAATACTCTTTTTTCACTGTATCATCCTTAATTTTATGCAATCACCATTTGAAAGGTTTCCTGTTATGGATGTTGCCATACTGAACTAAGGTTATTTATCTGGTCCGAATGCTTGCTCTTATTGTAGTGAATTTTGTCTAGCTAAGACTCCCAATACTACATAATTTCTTGTTTTCTTGCCTGATCTTTTAAACAAGTTTTTCAGACATTATTGAGCTTTAGAAATCAATAGAACTTTAGGTGTCCAACAAGCATTTAGCAATATGTGAATATTGAGTGTTGGTGTATATATCCCAGGTGCATAGCAGCCAGTATGTTTATCTAATTCTTTATTTGATTCCAAAGACAGCTGTTGAAAACTTTTTATATACGCAATTATCTTACTTCATTTGAGTATAGCAGTAGCTATGCAAATATCTCGATTTGTGTGATTTTAATAACTGAATTTTTTCTCTTTCCATGCATACTTTCTTTCTGCTTGTTCCAGATAGAAGTAGGTTAGTTTTTAAAATGTAGCTCTCCTTGCTCTGAATTTCTGTTAAATTTAAGGTGCTTTTTTATGATTTGCTATTCAGAAACCTCTTCGTTCTTCGTGCATAAAATCTGTCATGTGACTTGAGGATAAACTGCTCCAATAAATCCCATTATTCTGAAGAACAATAAAAATAACAAGTTGGTGACACTGGAACAGTGATAAATAGCACTTTTTATTTTTCTTACGCTATTAGAATCTCACTCTTGCACTTCTGAATCAACTCTAGTTCCCAGTGCCGTGAGACTAGGAAAACACTACCTGTGTTGTTATTGTCAAAGAAAATTATGTTATTGAACATTATAATTTGTTAAATTCCAAATCTTATTTAGGCAATTAGTGCAACCCTTGTTATCTCTGAACGTGCAACTGAAAAAAATAAATGAACAGTGCATACAAAACACACCCATGGTTCCTGAAACAAAGAGGACCTTATTCAGGGAGATGCTATTTGAAGATAAGAACAGCACTCTGGCATCATGCCTCTCCCCCAGTGCCATGAAACCAGCCTTCTGTGACAGCTTTGATGGTTGTGGGTATCCTGGAGGACAGTATTTTTCCTTGCAGGTAGGCAGAGCACCCCAAAAGCAGGATGCGAATTAAACATGTTTGAAATGGTCTTCGCAATGATTGCAGTCATCATGGTTGAAGTTGTAAACCCACAGCAGGCCTGATTTTACCCTTCTATAGCTTCCTAAACTCTACAAACAAAAGCATAAAGTATCAAAATCAGCAAGTTTATCCTAGGGCCAAGACAAACATTTTACCCCAAGGTTCAAAAGTTGAACTTCCTCTCACATTACAAGAAAAGGAAAGACAGATCAAAAAAAAAAAAAAGTGAAAGACCAAGACACTGATAACAATCAGTCCTCAATTCCTTCTGTAAGAGATATGGAACTGAAAATATTGAATATAAATATTTAATATTATATTTTCTTTGCCAACTAGATTCTAACTGAACATGAAGTAAGGGAATCAGGAGAAGAGGTAGAAGGAGTCAGGAGAAAACTACTAACAAACCATCTTCTTCATCCCAAAGAATTTAATGGTGACTGACAAAAGAGGTCCTACTGAATGCTGAGTTTTCACAAGCCTGTGCAGTAGACGGAAATGTAGGAAACAAAATCATCATGCTCCTGCTGTCTATAAAAGCACTGACATCAGCTTCAGCACAACAGAAGTCCTTCACGCTCTCCCTTGGCCAGCCTGGTTTGCTGTCTTAGCATGAGACAGACGGCCCCTTTTTCATCCTGTCTTCTATCCAACACTGTAAGTTTTAGCAAAGATCCACCTGTTAATCCTGGTCTGATTACTGATCAGCCACTGTCCTGTAAGCTTATCAAGGCCCCGAGGACATTAATAGGCTCTTATACCCCTGGTATAAGAGGTGGCACCCCACACCCTTGCCCATGGCCCAGGACCCCTATTTCAGTTCAACCCAGGGCCATCAGTCCCTGCCTGAGCTACACTATAGGTGTGCCTGTCTTCAGCTCCGTCACATCCATGGCCAGCCTGTGGGTCTCAACCCTGACCAGCTGGCTTTCCTTGGTCAGCTTGACCTCAGACCTGTCGCTTCACTGTGGGACCTATCTGGTGGTCACCTAACTAAGACCCTGGCTGCTGCCACCAGAACTGATCCTGCTTTGCCGACTTACATTCCTTGTATCTGCCTCATCACCAAGTGATGCCAAGTGTTCTGGACTCTCAGTTGACCCCCACTGCCACCCCTGGACCTGCCCCAATTCCCTTATGGTGAATGGTGGGGCAGAGTCCTGGCTGGCAAGTCCTTGACCTGCTGGCTGTGTGTTACCCACCTGATGAACCAACCACTTGTGACTCACGGTGGTGGACCCAGCCCACATTGTCTTACGCATTCCTCAACCACAAAAATTCACAGAAGGGCCTGCTGCAGCCCAGTCCACTATCAGCATTTCAGGCAAAAGCACAGGAAGCTGAAGAACAGGCTGACATTGCTTCCGGAGGTGGCCAGCTCACGTGGGTGTTGAGTTCGGTGTACTTGTTTTCAGCTTGTAGACCTAAAGAAATCACAAAGAAAAAAAGAAAAAAAGAAAGAAAGAAAGGAAGATGGATACATTAAAACTGGGGGTGGGGACACGGAGGGTAAGACAGAAGGAAGTCTTCTAAGGCTTTTTCACTATTCCAGTCGTTAATAAATCAGGTCTGGGACTTTTCTGTGGTTTTTTTCTTATAGTACTGCTACAATATAATAAGAGTAATTCACCTCCCATTACTGCACCTGCCTGTACAGTTTAAATTAAAACCAGAAACACTGCAAATCCCACTTCACAATGCCTTTCAGTGTTCAAGACTCTGAATTAAATGCCTTCATTGTTTAGAAGGATTATTTCATTGCCTTCACTGGCTTCAAAGAAATAAAAATCTTCACTCACTTTTCTATTGATCCCTGTTGATCAGATTAACTTTGTTTCAGATTCCTACTGAAACAAAAGACAAATAGAAATGTTTTGAACACTTATGTGTACAGTTTTGTTCAGTTCATGATTCTATTACTTATTACAAAGATGATTATTGGTTAGACAAAGAAAGAATAAAGGAATTACTGTAAATTATGTTCACTAAATACCAACTACTTTAAGTAATTACAAAATTATGAACATTTCAGAACGACATTTAATTACCGTTAATTCCACAATTAAAAGTATATATTTTATTTATTTATTTTAGAAGCACATGTTCTTTCATAAACAATAATTAGGATTAAGAAAGGTCAGAGAACACTTCCATTTCAACACTACAAAACCTGTTTAAAGCCATTCCTTGCTCCCACCCACGCACTTTACATTCAGTGACTTTGTTCTTTGTTATTTAGTAGCAAATGACAAAGAATCTTAATCTCGGAATGGGCCAGGAGGCCCTCCTAGGAAGTCACAAGCTAAGAAAGCCACATCATGTTAGCCTGGGCTAGCTCTTCAGCTAGAAAGTACCCTTACTTGCATACTCAGAGAAATTATCCTCAGAAGTATAGTACATGATAGCGACTGGCAGCTCTACTTTCTCACAGCGCTATCCTAAACATCTACATGCAAGTCTACTTCTCATATGTCCCCTGGCACAGGCCATTAAAGCACCAGCTGGGTCAGAGAGTCAGTTAATCAGCCAGATGATGACCATTCCTCAGGTTTTGCTCACCTCTTTTCTCTCTTCTCTACACTCTTTCCTGGACACAGAAATGGCTGTCTGACAAAGATGGCACAGTGCTTGCCAGACCTCCCTAGCTTGCTAATATGGCTTGTTCACTGTATCAGACAGCATCTTATTAGTTATATTATTGTTGTTGTTTTGTTATTATTATTATTATTATCTTATTAGCCATGTATAAGTTGTACTGTATACCCATGAAAGAGTATCAGTGCTGTTACACAGTGCATTGTGATGAGATTTCAAAGGTGTGAAATAAATGTATTTGTAGTGCATACAGCTGATGCATCACAGCCACATGCATTATTGCCACATATTTTGTAAACAGCCCGAAATGACCCTGTAACATAGCCAAGGATGTTAACTCCACTCTTGTAGTGCTATGAGTTCAACTGCCACAAAATCATAATGTAGTTCTGGTTGGAAAGGAGGTCATATAGTTCCACCCTCCTCTCAAAGTGCATCCACCTACATCAGATTCATAGAATCATGGAATTATAGAATGGTTTGGGTTGGAAGAGACCTTAAAGATCATCAAGCCCTGACATGGGCAGGGACACCTCCGACTAGACCAGGTTGCTCAAAGCCCCATCCAGCCAATTCCTCTGGGCCTTGTCCAGTTCAGTTTTGAATATCTTCAAGAATGGTGAGTCCAGAGACTCTCCAGGCACTTGTGGTTTGTTTGTTTGGTTGGTTTTTTTTTTTCTTTTTTTGGTGTCTAATCGCAATTTTCCATATAACAACCTCTATCTCTGCTTCTCATCATGCCAGCTCTAAGAGTCAGTTTCTATCTTTTTTACACTTTACCAATAAGTAACTGAAGGCAGCAATAGGATCTCCCGTTAGCTTGTTTTTCATAGCTGAACAAACACAGTTCTCTCAGCGACTCCTCATCAAGCTATCCAGGCTTCTAATCATCTTGGTAGACCTCCACTACACTGACTGCAGCATGCCAGTACCTGTTTTGCACTGAAAAGCTCAAAAATAGGCAGAATTCTTCATATGGAGTCTCACTCCAAATAGAGGAGAACAATCTCTTCCTTCCTACTGGTTCCACAAACACTATTACTGCCCGTTATGCAGGCAATCTTCTTTACTACTGCTGCTAACCACTGGCTCATGTTCCCTCTGTTGTCCACTGGGTCCCTCAGGTCATTTTTCACAAAATTGCATTTCAACCAGTTGTTCCAAGCCTGGAAGGAAGTAGGATGTCTTCCCAGACCAGGGCCAGGACTCTGCATTCAGCTGTGCTGAACTTCATAAGATTCCTTTTAGACTCTTTCTCCAACCTGTCAATATCCTTCTGAATAGTCACTTGCCCTGCAGTGAAAGAGCCACTCCCACCCAATGTGTTATGGTCTGCAAGCTTACTAAGGATACACTCTATCTTAGCTCCTACATAAATGAGAAACAGTATGGGTTCCTGCACGAACTGCTGAGAGACATCCCCAGTAACTTCCCCAACAGGACTTTGTACTGTGATCACAATCCTTGGAGTTTCACAGACCAACCAGTGGTCCACTTATTTACCTTGAAGTTCACTTCCCAGGTTCAAGTCCTGAACTGGAGAGTGGCCCCTGCAGTGTCTTCATGTACTTCATCTTCATCTACCTCTCCATGTCCTTGGCAGCATCCTCATTTGTCCCATGGGCTTGCCCAGCTAGCTGAAGTAATCTTTTAGGTGGTTTTAAATGCTTTTTATTTCCTTTCTAATATTTGTTCCTTCATTTCTACTCTTGCCCATAAATAAACGTCAAGCAAAGCTAAATAGTAACAATAATACAAAAACAATATTCAAAATTGTCTGTGTGTCTTAATTCCCTTACTACTGGCGAAGTAGTGCAAGTACTACACGCACAAAGCATGACATGCTTTTAAATGCACATACACAAATACTCTTCTAGCACTGTGAACAACCAGAAGCCAAACCGTAAAGTTACTTGATATCAACTCTGGCTGAAAGTCAGATTGCATCCACAGGCCATCATTTTTCCCCAAAACATATTTGTATTAACAATCAAATGTTAGGAACACAAAAGCAAACAAATCCAGAAATATTTTTCACCCTTGCATACATACATGCTCTTTCAAGTGTAAGTTTAGTGAAGCAAAAAGGGTAGCATTAGTCAGTCACACAACTGTAGTTACACGAGGAGTCACCTGAGTCCTTAATTGCTTGAATATTTTTAAGCAGAATTGACATAGCTGTGGAAAATTAAATGTATTATTATTATTATTATTATTTCAGCTTTAGGACTTGGACAGAGTAGGTTTTATATAAACATGCAGAAAGATGATCCCTTTTCTGAAATCTTTATGAACTACCAGGTATAGATGAACATGAAAAATATAGGGATGTTGCTTTTAATAAAAACAAACAAAATAAAAAAGTGGCTTTATTTGTAGGGTCAAACACAGAGCTGATAAGATTGAGACGGCAGAGATGAATAAATAGGAACATAGAAGATGGGAGATGGAGATGAA
>VXBW01000358.1:621694-632279 GCA_013400375.1 Thinocorus orbignyianus | reverse complement strand
CAAACCACAATAAATGGACAGAGGATAAGAAAGCAAGATGAGAAGACCTAAAAATGAAAGATGAAAAATAAAGTTTTCTGAGTTAGCAGAGAAAGGCTGTCACCCAAAAGACATTGTGTAGTAGGATCCAAGTTTTACGTCAGCATGATGAAAGTTTTAACAGCTCTGTTGGACACTGGCAATACAGGGGTCCAACAGCTTTCTCAACGCTGAGTTGTTCCTATCCTCAAGAAGGAATCTTCTACTGCTTCTGCAACCAAATTATTCTGAGAATAATTTGGATGTCCTGCTCCCAGGACTTCAAGGCAAACCCGCAGTTACAAAAACTCACAACAAAAATAAGCAAGTAAACAGAATGACAATGGAATTGAGATGACAAAGGCTTTTCACCACACTCTTTTCCATTCAATGGTCTAGTTGCTGCTAGAAAAATCCTTTACCCATAGAGCTTACCATGGTTTAAAAGAGTGTATAAACTTGTAACAGTGCAAGAAAACCTCAGCAGACCTCTGTGTAGGTGGAATTTTTTTATATTAACACAGAAGTTTGTTCACCCACGCGATAGCACTGCATTATGGGGAAACTTCCCAACAGGTCCAAGATGGACTCATGGAGTGGGGATTAGTCAGAGCACCAATCAATATCTGAAAAGATTATTTTATTTGGTATTCATCACTATATGAAACAGCAAGTAGTGTAGACCAAGTAAATAATGTGAAGTAGAAGGAAGTTGCACAGAGCAGGCTTTGTAAGGATGGCGAGATTATTGTGAGTTACACTGGCAGCATCTACTACATCAATGCAACTGCATAAAGACTGCTTCCACAAAGCATTAGAATTATTAAGGTTTGCATAGAAATGTTTATGGTAACAGTGTTCTGGGTTAGTGCAATTACAGCTGTGATGCCAGCACAGTATGAACTATTGCAAATGCTTTCACTTGTTGGCCTGAAACAACGTGAGAGAGAGAGAAAAAACACCTGTGAACTGCTGAATAACCATGTTGCTGTCTAATTCTCTGACCCTCATGGGAAACCTGGGAAAGAAATAAAAGGTGAAACAGAAAAGCAAATATTTCCCTGCCCATTATCAGCCCAATTCTGGAGAATATGGCCTTTTTCTTTCCTTGCTTTCAAAGCATTCATGTGACCTAGATTCGTTCTGTATCTGACTTTATTCAAGTATCCCGTGACATTCAAAAAGCATCCAGGTGTTAAATATTGCAATTTATGGACACAAGTAAACACATTAAAAAACTTTAACTCGGGTTAAGCTAATCGATATTTCAGTTCTTTGGTAATCTCTTTAATTTGAGGGTGCAGAATATGAGTACACAGTTCCCTACATGTTTTCTCTTTGCTTGTAGTAATTAACCCCAAAAAGCTTCCAGCTGCTGCACTGAGAGTCTTAATTTGGGCCTGTTGTGTTTATAAATGCTCATAATTCCTTACTGGTTTTAATAATATCTGTAAGTCTCCGAACATCATGACTTAGACTTTTAAAATTTATCTGGTCTGTGAACAATGCAAAACATGTGAGAAAACAGTAGATTACACATGGAAAAAAAAAAAAAAAAGAAAAATATATCCATGTTGTATAAAATGTCTTGTAAATTGAAGCAGCCTAGTTATGCATGAAGAATTAACAGTGGATCTGATACTATTGTTATTATCTGAGTGTTTTCAACCCCTAGCAAAATCCTAAAAATTGCCATCTTTGGCAGGGGAGTACCATACATAAGTAAAGTGAAACACACAAGATGAGGAACAGCAGTTTGGGGGGTGGAAAAACCTGTAGTGAATCAATAAAATAAACTGAGCGCTACTTTGCGGGGTACAATGATGCAGCTCATGATTGCACACTAAGTTCTAATCACTGCCACAGTGATTTAACTACCATAAAGACACAGTCCTAAAAAATTTATACAGTCTAGTTTCCTGTTTCTTACAGTATCTAGGCCAATAATTCAGTGGAGGACATGATTAACTTTCTTATTAAGAAACACTATATTATTAGTCCACCAGTCAATATTTGTTCTAATGAAGGGTTAGAATCCTACATATGAAGGATTTTCTCATAATACTGTATTTCAGTAGAAGTATTTTCATTCAATTACTATTCTTTTTTTAAATCCACTTAATTTCTGGTCTCACTATTATCCTGATGCAATGCTTTCAATGGGCTAGTGCTGTTTGATACAGCATTCTGTTGCCATTCAGATACACCCTTGTGTTATTCAAAAGAACAAATACAAGAGAGATACGTGCCTCATGGACTTTAGCATACTAATGTAGAGGAAAGAAGCAGAAGAGCGAAGCTAATTACAATTTAGCAAGCCTGAAGTAAAGTAACATCTAACATCGAAAATGCATGTTAGTGTATGAATGTATAAAAAAGTATATCTGATTTGAGTCCATATCTGTTCACAGGCAAAAGCCTTCCCCAAGTCTACAACAGGCTTTAAAAAACAAAGCAATGGTTTACACCTGTCTTTAAAATATGATCCAAACAGTCTTATGAAAAGGTATTATTGGATAAAACAAAAACTCATTATTAAAATACAGCACACATCAATGGATACAGAAGTCAATTATATCAGCAAAAAGAATGACTATACATCTAAGAGGAAAGAAAGCAAAGAAAGAAAATATACCAATTGCTGCTAATGCTGAAGTGTTACAAGAAAGCTATAGAAGAGAGAGAATGACGTTGTAAATTATGCTGTTTATAGAATTTTAAAAAGAATCTGAGGAGCTTCTGTGAGGAATTTTAATTCAACAAGTTCCAGTCTAAGATAAATTTAATAGTTTGTCCTACTGAAACTACACAGCTGAAATTATACAGCTGTACTTTATCAGTAATAATACAGTAGAAATGCATACATCTTCCAAAGAGGATAAGAATAAAAACACACAGCCGATTATGATCTGTTAATATATGTATTTGGTTATCAAAATTAATGAAGTAAACTACATTATGTAGATGTGCTGTGACAACTACACTCATAAGTTTAAGAAAAGCATAGGCCTTCAAGAATTAAAACACCAGGCCTACAGATCTATAACTCCCATAACAAACATTTCAGTGGAGTTGCCAGTTGATTCTAATAATACTGTGTGCAAATGATGCATAGTAGAGGAGAGCAACATATTTATATGCCTCTAAACAGTGAGATATTTTGATAATTTTGCTATAAGATCTGAAAATTACTGCAGTCTCAGCTTTGCACATCTTAAACATTTTTAATAGAATTTTGAGGTCTGAGGTTTTCTGAAGTCAATAGACCATTCTCACTGTGACAGACCCAAGGCTACTCTTGGGTTCAGGAGCTGGTCTAGTGGGAGGTGTCCCAGTCCGTGGCAGGGTGGCTGGAACTCCATGATCTTTAAGGTCCCTTCCAACTCTAACTGTTCTATGATTCTATATTTACCTGAAAGTGTAAAATAGACATCAGACCCAAATGTTACTGGCACCAAGAAACAAGAGTTGAGGTGCTGGTGAGCAGGTAAGCCTCACTGCTGCCTTGGTGCCAGTAGCTTTGTGCAACCTGTGCACAAAGCTGCTTATCTTCAGCAGAACTCCAGAAAAATAATGAAAAAAAAAAAAAAGAGAAGAAAAAAAAAAAGCACAAAGGTGATCCCCCACCCTGAAACAGAGAAGACAGAGAACAGCAAAGGCTGAGGCTCGTCTCTGCCACCTCTTTCCTGCCTTACATCCAGCACATCCCCAGGCCACCGCGGTCCGGCAGGGGCTCTCCGAGTTTCTCCCCCTCCGCTCTGGCCAGGGCCGAGCTCCGCTGTGCCGAGCCGTATTTTCAGCGCCACGCAAACTGCGCCGCGATTGACTGAGGACTTGACTGGGCACCTCTGCAGCAAAGCAGCCCCCCGTTGTGGAAATCGCAGCCGGCCCACCTTCACTTCAAACGCCGAAACGTCGAAAGGAGTGCAGGAGCGGGGAGAAGGCGCTGTGGGGCTGGGGAGAGGGAATCGGGGGGGGGCCCGGGGGCCACATACCCTCGCCCGGCGGTGGCGGGGTTCCCGGCGGCTCCAAGCTCTCGCCACCTCCGCGAGGCCACCGGCCGGTTGCCGCCTACCTGGCCGCGGGAAGCAAGCGGGGAGCGGGAAAGAATTCCCTGCCGGGGCGGCGGGTTTGGTGTTTTGAACCGTGGGTACATCTCCAGCTCTGCCTCTGCGTGGGCGGTACGGGCTAATTACTGGTGCGGTTCTTGGCTGCAGGACCAACAGAGTGGGAGCTTCAGTGCCACCTGTTAGGGATCTCCAGCTGCGGCTTTGGCTCGAACTGATGCCTCAACATTGCTGAAGCTTAGTTTTGAGCTTGCTTCTTCTGTCTGACCTTCGTTCTTTTATCTTCCTTACCCACGACACAAGTATACGTACACTCCCCTCTCCTTCTTGCTGGTCTTTCATAAGCAGAAAGATTTGATAGGTTCTTACCTACCAAAAGAAGGTGAGGGAGAAATAACCCTTCATGTTTGGCAACCCCTAATCACCTTCACGATCTCCAGAGATATGAGTTTATTTAGCACCTGTTCACTATTCTGACAGCCATCGGGCTTCCTGTGTGGTGCCAGAGCATCACTGCGGGGCTGGGAAGGAGAGATCAGTCCGACCCCTCTCTGCTCCTAGCCCACGGGTTCAGGCCTTGCTGATGGCCTCCTTGTGTTCTGGGGCAAAGGGGAGAACGGACCGAAAGCCCGACTGACACGTAGCTCACAGTGGTACCCTTGGAGAGGTCCCATTCCAAGCACTACAGAGGAGTTTCCAGTGCAGCAGAAAACAAACAAAACCAAAAGAAAGTTAAGTTTTGGGGTGTATTTTTTGTTCAGCAGGTCAGTAGAATACATCATGAGCTTCCCACTATTGCATAAGGGAAAAAAAAACAATCTGCTTTTTTTTTGTTGTTGTTGGGGTTTTTTTTTTGTTTGTTTTTTTTTTTAAAGCGGATAATCCCCGAGCTGTGGTATTTTCAGACGAATCTTCTGACAAGTGTTGCAACTCAGCACTGTATGCGTTGTATCTTGGAAACAAACAGTGCTGGAGATGGAAAACTTGGGAACCGAGGAGAAAGGTCAAGGGTAGAGGCTCGTCAGTTTTCTGTTGTCTTGGCTGAACAATCGTAAATAATCTGAGGACTGTCACTAGCTGCGCTGTCCGCAAGACTGAGGGGAAAGGGAGAAAGAAAATAAAAATAAAAGTAAAAAGACAAAAGATGACGTTTTGCAGCCCGACACTCCGCGCTCCGACACCTTCCCGGCCAGGACCTCCTCCAGGGACGGCGCTGCGGGGAGGGGACAGCAGCTCTGGGGAGCAGCTCCGCTCCCGGTGGCTGCTCGGCGGTGCGCGGAGCGGCGTGCGGAGCGGCGCGCAGCCCCTCTTCCCGCGGCAGCAGGCCGGCTTCGCCGCCGCTTGCCGAGTCGCGCCAGCATTTCGCCTCGAAATTCAGCCGGCGAAGCCGCCCGTGTCCCGTCTCTCCCTCCGCGCCACCCACCACCGCCCCCCAGCCACCCCTCTCTTGCCGCTGTGCTGTGGGCCGCGTTACTTACGCGGGTGAGCGGCGGCGGGCGGCTGACTGCGGGGAGTCGGAAGGGACGGGGTGGGAGCCCAGATCGCAGCGGGCTCGGCGTGGCCACCGACGGCTGGCAGAACCAAAGAGTTAAAATATAAAAACATAAAATGTTTTTTATTTTAAATATTAATGTTCTTATAACGGAAGTCCTTATCAGTGGGTTGCACTGTACTTGGCAAACAAGCCTTTTTACCTTTTAAACAAATAATTCATTAGGTAATTAAATTCAAGTGAGATTACTCTAATTAAATATACACTGCTGTTGAATCATAATTTCTATGTGGCCTAGTTAAAGATGAACGATCTCTTATTCCTGACAAGAAAAAAAAAAAAAAAAAAAAAAAAAAAAAAAAAAAAAAAAAAAAAAAAAAAAAAAGAGAAAGCTTTAAAAGAATTCCCCAGTGACTGGAATAATAGATTTATACACCACCGTACAGAGGTCATTTCAAGAAAGCAGAGACACCAAACACAACATAAAGGGACTTTTCATGTCTGGAGATACTAGAATTTCAGGTTTTATTGCTGTGAGTTCTATTAAAAGACTTTGTGGAACCTAGGAGGAAATCAAAATTACCTTTCAAAAGGCGATAAGTTATATAAATATGTGCACAAACAGAAATGTGTCTCTGAAGGTATTAGTTCTGCATAATTTCAGATGAGTAGCTACTAGGCCTCAAAGGAAAGAGTGCATCTTGAAATGCTCTGAAGGCTTACATTGGCCAAAATAAGGGAGGACTTTAGCAAAATTAGAAGTAACTTTGTAGCCAACGATGTGCTATATGTCCTGGTTCCCTTTAATAGCATTAGGCGTTCAAACCATAAAGACTAATCTGGAGAGTAGAAGTTCCTGCTCTCTGCTTTGATCTCCTTCCTCTTGGCTGTTTAAAGCTGACAGTTTGGCTGAATGGCATTCACTGCTTTCATTTGTAAGACATGAGTTTCCTAGTGTTCCAGAGCTAGCAGCTACACCTGTACTGCAGGAATTTACATTGCATTGCTCCAGGATGGCATTGATTTGGGACGGGTGAAATACAAACACAAACTAATTAAAAACTGCATAATGCAGCCCTACAGGAACAAGACAGAAAAACAAATAAATACAACTGCAGCTGGCACAGCAATTGTGCCTCTGCCCCCAAGCAACAGTCTGGTGACATAAAATTATAAACGTTAAAAATCTCACATAATTGCTGCTGATCATTTTAGAGACAAAATGGAAATTATTTTGTTAATTAAGTTCAGACCCATAAAATATTCATAGATAGGAAGACAGACAGACGGATGGATAGATACAGAGAGAGGCAGATGATTCATCCTATAGATTTGTGTGCTTGTTGATATAGGCCTGTGTGCATGGCTTTAACAATTCATTTGCAAAAGCACTAAGGAAGAGAGCATCTGTGTATTCATGTTGTTATCAGAAATAAATGTAAGTTGCAGCTGAGGTGGACTGATAAAAGATTAGTAAAAAGTCACCACCAGGGTATCGGGGGGTGAAATCAATTTATCTTAATTTATTAAAAAAAAAAAAAAAAGAGAGAGATGACCAAAATTTCCTTTTTAAATGTTCTCTCTCTCTGAATAAAATAATCTTGGTAAACCCCTTATTAACTGTTACCTGAGTATAATCAGATGCTGTAGCTGCTCAGATTTGGACTCCTTCCTGTACTTACCTCTACTACGGATACTGTACATGACCGCATTTAGGGAATCAACCAGATACCCCCGAGTGAAACTTCGTGTTTATTTGGACAAACCAAACCATTCGTTTGCACGGTTAGGGTCTGGGAAGCTGCTGCTGTTGTGAACTAAATTTTCGAAAAGAGAGTGAGGCTTTTTTATTATTATTTTTTTTTTTACCTTTTTACCTTTTTTTAACAGAAACGTTCTTCGGGTTGGGTGTGAAGGGGAGGAGAGGGTAATCCGGCACTCCAGAGCTACATCACTTCTCCGCCTATAATTGTTTGACACATGCCCTGTTGTCACAAAGTGGGGTTGTTTCCCAGACCCTGCTGGAAAAAAGGTGCAAAGTAATAATGAGTGTTTAACAAGGCTCATAAATCAGGGCTGATGAGAAGCGCTCAGGACGGACGCACGGAGGCGACGGGGCCTGGCAACGGGTCACCAGCGGGAGGACACCAAAGTCAAAGTCCTGCGGATTCTCAGCCTTGCTACCGACACCCCCCAAAAAAAGGACTCGTCGTCGAATGAAACACGGTCCCGTGCTAAATCAGATATAATACACTTAATGAAAACCCAGTCAACTGATCCAAATAGTCGACAGTCGGTGCATAATTAGAATCTAGGCGAGTTATATTAAATTAATGGATTCAGCCCTGCACAGATGTATCATTAAAATGTATAGGATTGATACTTAACACGGTAGAGTTATTTTAAACGTACACATAAAAAAAGCAGAGAGGGAAAAAGAAAAAAAATATTGAAACTACGTGCTAAGAAACAGTCAGAAAATTAGCAACATATGGATAATCTATCTTTTTGTACTTTTTTTTTTTCTCCTCCCCTTCACCTTCTTGTCACGGGAAAGAAAATTGAAACAGACTATTAACTGAAGAGATCGTCTTAAATTTCTTCGTCTATTACTGGTGCGAGCTGAAAATCAAGAGAGGATTTGCAAAAAGAAATCGTTACCAGGATGTTTTAAAGCAGTCACAGAATTAAATACAAACTTTTCTTCCCAAGTCACAAACAAGGCGCTTTAGCTATTAAGCCTCCCTTTCTTTTGGTAGATCTTACTATCAACGCCGCATAAACCCTGAATTTTACTAACAGGTCCATACGCGCGTGTATCTGCACGCAGAAACGGCGCACAAAAGCGCGTATCTCTGTGGAAATTACACGAGTGAACTGTAGACTAGTAAATATCTGGACTCCACTCCCGGATTGTGCTCTGCTTAGTATCCTATTCTCCCCATAGTTAGGTGTCTCCTTTCAACATCTCTGTCATCCCCATTCGAAGATATTTTCAGCGGTTTATCACTGCCATCTCCAGCCCTGCACATTTGCAGCAGGTTATCACAATTGCCAGTCCCCCCTGGCTGATGTGTTGCGCTGATTACCATCAGTGCCCTCAGATATTTAGTGCGGATTCCCAGCACTGCAATATCCACTCTTAGGACATCTGGAGCAGATCAAAATCACTGACTTCATTTTTTTTAGTAGAGTCACTGTCAAAGCTTCACATATCCTCTTCGCAAACATACCCTTTAGTCAATTCCTGCAGAACCAGCCTTCAGTTAAAATTCGGCCAAGCAGCGACCCCTATGTCTGGATTTGCATTTCTTATCGGACCCCTATCTAAACTGATTTGTTAATAATAAAGAGAAAATCTCTTGGCAGTGGATGCACCGCTGTAAGAAACTGGAAGGATCACACTGTCTTAGTAAACTCCTTCTCAAGAAAGGTTTATCTGTCCAATGATCTTTGAATTATATGAGCCTGGCCCTTTAGGTCAATTTACTTTAAACAGTATACAATTTATTTTAAGTGATTACCTTAGGTATAATTACATTATACCCAGCGCTGCTATATATTTCTCTCCTGCCTGTTTTCAGACGTGCATCCGCTCTCCAACGAGAAGGTGACTCTGCTTCTCACTCTGAGCCCAATCCCTTTTTCGCTACGTGACTGTTTATCGTCTTTAGGAACGCTGTTCAGCTAATGAGTTGGCACCACACTCCTTTTGGTTAGGTTCTGCCGAAAGTTAAGGAGGCAGTCGAGCAACTAAAACACAGATTTCAAAAAAAAAAAAAAAAAAAAAAAAAAAAAGCGAAAAGATATTTTCCCCCGAATTGTTTAAAATTACTTTAAAAAACAAACAAACAAACAAACAAACAACAAACAAAACCCCACAAACCCCACAGTATTTTATCTCATTTTTCAACAATTTCAAGTTAATTTATGGTTAGGAGGGGTTGATCACACCAACCTTTTTGACTGTTTAGGTCTTGGATTTAGGGAAAGATTTTACTGGTGCTTCTGGCGGCTGCTGCTGATGTTTGTAATTTTCCGTAGTTTCGTTCTTTTCGCACTTTTGTTATTAAGCTCCTGCTATAGGTCTTGTATAGGGGGAAATAAACCCAGAGTCTCCCAGACCCTCACTAAACTGATTTTCAAGCTAAGTAGCTTAGTGTAGCAGCTCTGGTCCCAGCTTACTTGCACAAGGGATGGGTGGGGGGGTGGAAATTAAAAAGGGCTTTGAAAGGTTGCCTGCTAAAGTGCCTTAATAAACCATCAGAAAAATGGGCAATGTCCAATGCTGGAGCAGGAACTGCGTGGTGAGGGATTGGCATCTACTGATCAGAATTGTGCATAATTAACGGTGTTCACAGGACCCTGCTCATCCTTACGTCGGCAACTTTACAGATGAGAAACAAAGCTCCCCTCCCAGTGCTGCAACTTTCCCCATCCTGGGCGGGATTCTTCCTTCCTTTCTTCCTTTTCTTTTTTTTCCTTCATATTTTTTGTCAGCTTTCTTCTTCTCCCCCCTTTAACTCCCTTGTCCCCCCAAAATGACCGTTACAGATAATCTTAATTTTGTAGTTGTTTTTTGTTCGATTTTCACACAAGGTGAAGAATGACAAAGTTCGCCCCGAAAAGATGCTGGGCTGACAGAAAAGCAAGCGAGACTTCCCCCCNCTTTTTTTTTTTCCCCCTGAACCGATCTGAGCAGGATGGGGGCGGGTGGGGGAGGGGATGGCTCACATTTCTTAAGCCTCCAAGTGGAAATCTTTTCTGGATACACATTCCACCCAGATCTAAAGAGCTAAGAAGATTTCGGCAGCGTCGGTGCCTTATCCCACCTTTATGTACCTGCAGCCCTTGTAATGTGACACTTCCATGCGCAAAACACCGCTGTAATTTCCAAGCCCCACTCAGCTCTGTTATGGCGGTGCATTTGTGTCTGGGGGTCGCTCGCCTGCTTTGAGGGTGAGATTTTGGAGCGGGAGGGGCGAGAGGGGCGGGAGTCCTCCTCTGC